>CM023100.1:27645597-27874601 GCA_013103745.1 Gardenia jasminoides | reverse complement strand
TTGCACACACTATTGATCGCTAAACTGTGCGTAATTTTGTATTGGTCATCAATTTTTTTATTAATTTGTTTGATAACCCAATTTTGAACTTAAATTTAATAGATTAAAATCTTAACACATTTATTTATAACCAAAAATTTAATATTTTAATTAAGTGTATCTAAATTGTATAGGCAAAACTCAATCAAAGATATTAGTAATAAGTTATTCACTTACTAATTAATGTAGAATGTGTTCAAATATTAGGCTTTCAATATTTATAATTCAATAAATTAATAAATTCACATTTCAAATTTTAGATTTAATATTCCAGTTTTATCAAACGTATGTTCCAGCTAACTATATATTCACTTAAGCGGACCAAATAGGACCCATTTTTTCTCCTGAAGGGCAACGTAGAAAGATGTACGAAATACAAAAATCTACATCTACATGGTACATTGTTTTGATGTTGGCAAGGATTTCCTCATTCTACGCAAACTCATTTACCTAACAAATTATTGGTCTACTTGCAAAAACTCATTTATCTAAAATAATATTGGTCTAATTTTTAGAAACTACCACATGTGGGAATGGTAGAATCGATAGGATTTAGTAATTAGAGTAGAAAAATATCTAATTTGCTGCTTCAACAAAGAAAAAGGAATAAGAATTTCCTTTTTTTTTTAAATTTTCAAAGGAAGTGGGATTTAACTTTTGTCATACCGTTTCCATCCAGAAAATGTTGTACATTAACTTTGGGGATCAAAACTTGCTTGTACTGATTTAAATTTCCCAACCTTTAATGCCGTACTAATTTGAAAACACTAATTTGTTAGATAGCACTTTTCAAAAGCACATGAAAATCCAGATATTCTCATTCTTTGAATGTTTAACTACAAAAATACCCCTTAGCTCTCTCTTCAGATTGTAAAGTGCCTCTAAACTATTAATTTCAGCACTATAAGCCCCTCAAATTTGAATTTTTATGTACTTCAATCAATTCATTGGTAGTAAAATTCAATGAGTAAAAGTCATTCATGCCCTTAGTTTTGTTAAGCCAAATTATCATTTCCCTCTAAACCTAACTTATAATATATGCATATCTTTTATTTTCTCTCACGCAAGCCCTCTCCTTTCTGTTCTACAAATGAGCCTTCAACAAGCATATATACAAAAGTTGTTGAGGAAGAAGCATTTTGATTACTAAGCTATAAGTCTGTACAACAGATTGCTAAGGGCATGTTCTCAACTGATTTTGATTTTTTCTAAACACTTTCAAAAAAGCATGTATCTTGTGACTTCTGATTTTGGTTTTTTTTTTTTGAGGTCTTAAAAAGCTAAAAGCTCAAAAGAAAGGCATTGAGAACATCAGAAAACAGATTTTATAGAATTAAAAGCTAGAATCAAGTCCAAAAGAACAGCTGAGAACAAGCCAAACAAGATACTGAAAATCTGATTTTCAAACATCAGTTTTGCTGAATTAGAAGCGGATAAGAGCAGCGCCACATCATTAACTTTAGTTACACAAAATTGACGTTGTTCCTCAAACTTACTTGTTGTGCTTGTTCAGTACTCGTCACTAGGACTTCAAGAACAGATGTATCAAACGTCTCATGTTCTAGGAAAAATGTCCCAAACTCCCTAACAAGAATGTTTTCTACTTTTACTTTCCGTTTGGTCCTTACTCTGCTTCCGTTTCGGTCGTTTTTGTCATGCTTTATACAGGAGATGATTTATATGTTTTAACCGTTTTATGCAGATGGAGAGCAACATGGAAAAGAATGGTGAAATTGCCTTGACCCAATGTTGGACTTTGGGTATTTAAGATTGAAATCTCCATCTGATGATGAAGAGGAATCTGGTCAGGACCGGACCAATCGGATGACTGTGAATTGTGTTCAAGACTTCAGGAGTATTCAAACACAACAAATCCTTGAGCTATGAATTGTGCTATTAAAGATGATACTAATTGACTTTGCCTTTATGTTGATACTCTATAATTTTGCAGCTAGAAATTTCTGTCTATATTGAGCATAGCAACTTAAACCAAGGTTGATGTCACCTTTGTCTCCAAAGTGGCAAAAAATCTCAATCTTGGATAGTTCTATTCTTTAACTGGAAATTTTTTGTTTCGGTGGTGGTATAGGGGCAAACTAGAGGGCAGGAGAACATTGTGGGATAGGCATTCAGTACGTCCCCTCTATCTTACCAGCGCTATAAGAGCTGCCACTTGCCAGCCCCAGTGATTGAAGCATTATTTCAAGCTCACCTATAAGTAATTTAACATGTACAACACAAACTAACAACTTCCAAAAAGTTACCACTTAAAAGTATCCAATATGAGTATACAATGGAGGTACAAAAGGTATATACAGTTGCATGGGGAGTGTTGTTTCTATTCACTAGACAGTAAAATATTGCTTATTTTGGCAAAAGAACCAAAATCTGGGAGACCTGAACATAAATTCTAATACTTTTTTTGGATACGATGCCATGCCCTACAAGTTTACAAATTCTGTCTACACATATACTGAAACAGGGTGCTTTTCCAAATTGATGCACCTTCAACTAAATTTCCAGTGCTGTTTGTCTTTTATTTTCTTGTCTCAAAAACTATCACCGTCATCTCCAAATGTGGAGAGAGAAAAGGGTTCAATAGCCACATTAAATGTCCTTGAGCCTACTTTATCAACGTGCTTCATCCTCGAAGTCACCCTCCCATTCAAGTAATAAACCAGAAACATAAATATACTACTAATTTTAAACAGGAAATTGAAAAACGTGCACTTAAAAAAATATTATTATCATTATTAATTACCAAAAAGATTGGCCAACTGAAAAATAGTCCACCTTCAGCCCTAAAATTTATTGCACTCACAATGTTGGGCAGATGACAGCATTATAAGGTGGCATCAATATACACTTGTCAAACTACTTTTGTGGGCCAAGGGGTGGAAGTAGCAACTGGGAAAGGAGAAAACGTTTAGCACATTGAACACTCTAATCATGTCCAAAAAGATGTAATCTAACCATGGACAACTGAAACACAAACCTCTCCATCCTCCCAGGGACTGTTTTAAGTTAAAGCATCCATATGTTTTGTTAACGTATTCCAGAATGATTCAATATCTTCTTCCTTAAAATGGAATTACTGGATATAGAAATTTATTCTTGCCACCAAATAATCAAATTATAATGTTATTTCAAGATTTCATGAAGCATTAAATGGTTCAAAACATCCCTTTTTTCCCTAAGCTTCCATATTAATTTGGTGTCCGAGAAGATATTCATTTTCCTCTATCTGTTTTATCTCTCTTGTTGGTGTAATACTGTTAGAGTTGCAATCATTTCACTTCTAAAAATTTGCCCATAAGTTCTACGGATTAATTTGTCGAGAAGATGATTAGGCTTTATGGCATGTATAACTATTAATAGATAACAAATCATCTTACCATGGCTTTATGGCATGTATAACTATTAATAGATAACAAATCATCTTACCATCCTACCAAAGATGATTAGGCTTTTATGTCATGTATACTTCAAAGAATAAGAGATCATCTTACATCCTACCACTTGAAGTGCTTTAGGCTTTTTTACATCATGTATAACTATTAAAGAATATTGGATTATCTTACCATCCTCCCACCCGAAGTGCTCAACGGGCACGCAGATGAATACTCAAAACCAGTATTAGGTAATATGACTGGTTGTTCACCAATAACTCCCCCTGTTGGAAGAGGGACAAATGATAGCCAGATATTTAGATTGGTCAGCAAATTTTCAAGGTTATCAGGAGGATGATAAAATCCAATGTCAATAATTTCAGTCTGTATTTAAGAAACAAGTGCAGCCAATTTAACTTACCAGACATGCTCAGTTCTTCCATTGGCATCAGTAATGATCCAGTGCCTTTTGAGAAGTTGAACAGGGCGGTCTGAATTATTGGTGATTCTTATTCTATATGCAAAGAAATACCGGCCTTTTGAAGGCTCACTCCGGCTTTCTATGTAGACGCTCCTAACTTGGACCCTTATGCCCTGGAAACAGTACTCATTTTCGCGTTTAGAGAATGCAATTTCGCAAGATCTGAACCATCCCAAACTCAAAAGAAGTAATAGGTCATGAGTGATTGTTAAGCTCTCTTTTGCATGGATCAGGTATACTAAACACTATTACTGATGCATGACAAAGAGAGGACAAGAAAATAAACGTTTAATTTATTCTTCCTATACTGCAAATGTACATTATACATGCAGATACATGAACAGTGAAAAAGGAGTCTGATAACCTTCATGCAAGAGAATCAGGAGTCAACTAAAATGATAAGGTGCTCAAAATCAATTCTTGCATAGGAAATCAAATCTGGTAATTTTACTTGTTTATGTAGAACTGCCTACAGTTCATGAGCTGCTTGAGGCAGCAAGTACCACGAGAAAACCACGGAATTAATGCCCAACAGGACATCATAAACGTAAAGTTGAAAGCATACACTTCAAACTTGTAAAATAATTAGGCAAACAAGAGCTACATGGGAAACACATTTTCAGTTTAAAAAAAGATCAACTATATGTCAATAAATAAATAAAATATTTTAAGAGTTTATGTGTTTAAGCAACAAAATTGAAAAATGTAGCTGGGCAGAATACTCAGTAATATAGGCACAAGCTATGCACATGTCACAACTTCCCTTTTCAAGTTTCTCTTATTGATGGGGAAATGAGGTTATGATATTTTGGACAATCCATATCAGAACAAAATATGGAAATAGAAGAGCGAATTTGAACATCCAAAATAAACTAAATTCATATGCAGGATTACAACCGCCCAATAAATGTGAACAAAATATTAAAAGTATAAGAAATCCATCAAGTGGTAGCAAACAAGGTCACCAACAGCAGCAGTTTAAATAGGGCACAAACTACACATGCTGTATAATATACACTAACCATCGAATCAGCTCATCATCAAGAAACAAGGTAAGACACCAATATTTCTGTATTATTTTCTTCTTCTTCCTTTTTTTCCCCCTGAGAGCTATCTATGTAGGCAACTAAAATTAGCTCAGGAACAAGAGTATGACAACTTCTTCCTAAATACAACTTTATGGCTGCCAAACTTTAAACTGTCAAGGAGGCATGAATACTGCATATTTCTGTAGAGAAGACTCCGGAATGAACTATACATACGCAAGCACACGTACACAGAGAGAAAGAGAGAGAGATGTGCACTCTTCACAATATACCGCTACAACTATAAATATTACTAAATGCATAATATACCCTATATGAGTAACATAACCCAGTTTTCCCAACATATTCACTCACAAAGAATACTGATTTGTGAAGAAAGATTTAATTCTGCATCCACATACCAACTAGCCAGACAAACATCAATCTGAATTTGTATATTTTGGTTGAGAAGTATTGTAATGCTTCGCAATTTGTTAAAGAAAATGCATCACATATGCATTGCACCTGTAAATACTTACCATGGCTTTTGACTATACTTCAAGAGTGTGTAGATAATTTAGTCATATCAGTTGGAAAAATAAGAAATCACGAAGTAACTGGTATTAATAACTATTAAATGGTATAAATTCACTAACTTATGATACCATTTTCCTGTGTTGGAGTGAGCAATGTAGGTATGGTGTCCTTGAGTGTCCTATGTTAAGCTTTATTACATTGTGGAAATTCAAGAACTAAAACCTTTTCACACTTTAAAACTATCATTTGAACAAAGATGGGTGCAGAAATTTTACTTACGTGGAGCAATATTTTCTTTGTAGTGCCACATTTTTACCTTCCAAAGGAACTTTTTTTTACTTTATTTTAATTTTTTAAGAGGGAAAAAGAAACAGGAGTTTATCAAGATGACACTGGTCAGTTCTCAAAGGACAAAAAGATGCAGCCCACACAGCCATTTGCTGGATCTTGGGGTGGTGGACCATTCCCATCCCACTAGGTCTGTCTGTTGAAATAACTCACATCTCATGCTCAGACACCTAAAAGGTTTTCACCAATATAGACCAGTTCACATATTTCCAGCCAATACAGAAAGTTCCTGCAAGAATCTTTGCCAGAGACAGGTTCCAAATAGATTACCTGTGTAGTAGTAGAGGTGTCCCAAAGGACAAAGTCCCGCATGGTAACCCAAGGGATTTTAAACAAGTTAATATACACCAGGCCACTACTAGTTAAAATTTATTTTGAGTAGATGCATAGGTTCTTTCACATCAGAGCTAGATCTTGGCTTTACATATCCCTCTCTCTTCATATTTTAGTTCTTTTCTTCCAAACTCAGAAAGCTCCAAGGGGAAATTCATCTGTGAAACAAGCCATTCCCTCTTGAGGTGTCCAAGGGATCTTCACCTGTAACTAGATGAGGTTTTACGAGCCTGTTTCAGTTTCAAGGGTTCTCTTTCAACCCCAAGTCACAAGTGAGAGGTGTTAAAGGACAATATCCCACATGGAGATCTTGGGCCTTGGACATCATTGCCAAAAAATTTTAAAATTGATGCACATTTTATTTAACACATGCTCTAAAGAAATTTTCTCTTGTATACGAAACATCTAGAAGAAGGACGTTGGTTTTTGCTTAAGACTACCCAAAAGAACTACTCCTTTTGTGATGACCTTCTAATCATCAAAGTGTTTGCAAAATATATCCAAATTAAATGAACTTTCTATTAAGCTCATATTAAAGTTCCATGAATGAAATAATGTCCACTTTGTTGATTTCCTTTCCCTCTTTCTGTCTTTGTAATACCGTTTCTTACTAAGTGATACCACACCACAAGATTTGATTTGTTTGTGAAAAATACTAAATCCCTTGTGCATGCTATAGCTAATTAATTATCAGACAAAGGTAAACTACATACTTTAGCAGGTTTCAGTGTTATTTAAGTTCCTTTAGCCATTTATATTGGCCGTATTCTTATCACTGCTTCTGCTTGGTACTTTGTATCAATAAGGATAGCAAATTTGCATAATATCCCTAAACACGTTCCTTGGAAGTACCACTATCCACAGCATGACAAGCATCACATAATCTCCAGTGTTGTTTCTCATATAGATGTTTCGTGGCTGACTGTACCTATAGCATACTTTAGCCACCTTGACCAAGATCGAGTTGCAGAGTTAATAACCAAAGCACTTGCCTGTATCTCTTGCTCTAGAAACTGTAGGCCAAAGCTTAGAAGGACGACTAGAAATGATAATTGCACAGCTCAGTTTCTGCTGATGAGTAATAAATGGAGTAGTTGCGGAGGGACAGTGTTAAAACTTTAAACAACTTGTTTCCTTCTTGATAACTTCACTCAACAGCCTCTAGTGAATATCTCTGGTATAATATTGTGCTATGGATATCAAACTATCCATAACTTCACTCAGCAACCTCTAATGAATATCTTTGGTAGAATTCACAATTTGTACCTTGCTACTGTACTCGGATATGAAATCATCATAAGTATCTTTGGAAACTATTCACTTTTAATCACCAATATATAACATCTACAATCTGATACACAGGCCAATTGTTGTCAAGCGCAAGCAAGCAGTATAAGAAGTGCACTAACCAATCAGCTACTCCACATGCTTAGCTATATATAACTAGGTGTTTGTGGAAAGCCTTGTGCATTTTAACTTCTCTGGTCTTAGACAAGTAGTGGAGCTGTATTATTCTGCAGGTAGCCAAAGTCTAAGTTTTTTTAAACTGTTCTACATTAAAGCATCCTGCTAAATTCAGCAACTTATTTTAAATGAAAGTTTCAATCTTCAATTTTTTGTGCTATGTTTCAAGAATCCAGACATATTCAGGGAAAGCTCAACTGCATGCTAATAAAAACTAAGGATCTGTCCGAGTTTGCATTAGAAAAGGCAAATTTCATATCTATGCTGCCAATGCCTGATACCATGCCATGTACTATAGTAACCTCCAAAAAAAATAAAAAATAAAAAGGGGGCATAAGTTTATGACAGACACTATTGGCAGTTAAAAAGTATGATGTCAGCATGATAACTACTCCAAGAAAGAGGATGAAACATCAGAAATGAGGCATTCGGATCAAATAGCTATCATACCAAGGTTGTCACATCGCTTGAACATTTCAAGAGAGAGTGTGGAGCAATTTCCTTCAACTCATCACGATACCTAGCTGCATCCTGAATGTACAGTTGCATACAAACTCGTATATGAGGGAAGGCAAGAGCAACAGGCCACAGAAAGAAAGACAATCAAATGTATCAAAAACAACTACCTCAAAAAACTAGAAAAAAAAATACATCTTAACCAAGTGCGTATACTCACTTTAGTAGAATGATGTACAGAAGTTGAGGTAAGCAAAATTCTAACAGAACAAGCAACTGTGACACACAAATGTTCAAAAGAACTGCATGTCATTAAAAGAAAAACTGAGCTTCTCATAGTTAACATAAATGTTTATTTTATACAGCCAAATAAATACTATGATCTACTACCTTCAGTTAACAACCACATAGAAGAAATGCAAAATCCAGCATTATAGTCCAGTTTCAATCACAAATGGCTTGTTTGTAATCAACAACAAACGAAAAGAACAGCTTACTCCATTGCATTAAAAATTGCCTCAACATTTCACGCTCTCCTCACACTTCAAAATTCAATTGCTAACGCCTACTTCCATTCTACTTAATACCATAGGTCTTGATACGGAAAGAATTTATGCAAGGAGAAAATACAAACCTCAAACCTCTCATTGTCAATGGCTTCTTTCAATAATCTTTTAAGCCGCAAAACTGGCTCCTCATCCTCAAATGTTTTCAACGAATCCCGCAGCCTTGCTGCTTCCTTATAATCCTATAATCATGTACATGTACCATTATATAACAGCCCTTTTTCCCAAACTCAACATCTAGCAACATAAAAAGAACCCACCCCCCCCCCCAAAAAAAAAAAAAAACAAAAAAAAGGCCCACAGCAGAATTTTACAAAATAAAATGCTCTCTAAAAATTCCCAAATTTTCTATGTAATCAAGAGTAAGTATCTGGAATTAAAATTTGCACACCCATATTCTGTGAATGAGACTCACATTGACCCATCTTATTATTGAATTTACAACCACACCAATTTCTTCAAAGATGCAATTAGAGGGCAAGTTAGAGAAATATTAGTGCTTTCACATCATAAAAAAAAAAAAAAAAGGAGCTAATAGAAGTGACATTAATAATTAAAATCAACAAACTCAAATGAAAGTTCTTAGCTAATGACAATTAAGCTACTAATTACAACTGTTAACAAACATTAGCTTAACTTAATTAACTTAGTACTATAATTTTAGCTGACCTCAGCTTTTGCAGCGACTTCCATTTGCTGCTTCAGCAGAGCATAAGTTTGGTTCCGGGAGAGAAACGAACTCTGGCTTGATCCAGGTCCAGGACCCGACCCACGAACCGAACCCGAATTCGAACTCGGACTCTGGCTCTCCTCCGAAGCGCATGCTACTATTCTACAAGACCTCAACGGATTGCTGTTATCATGTCTGCAATTCAACCTTTGCTTTCTGTCAAAATCGCCATGCCAGTGCCCGAGTCCGTTGCTGAGTCGACTAGTCCGCGTCAATTTCCTGACCGAGCTGAAATCTGCTGTGACATTGAAATTTATTGATTGCATTTTTTTTTATTTTTTTAGAGAGGAATTTTTTCCTTTTTCAACTTCTCTAATGGAATGTCTGATTCAGAAGTGGAATGCCTTTTATAGTAGCAGTGTTGCGAATGAGTCAAATTACAGTTTTGGGTGTAAGAGTAACTAAACTTGTTTGAAAATCCAAGGGCAATCTGGGGATTCCAAGGATGTTAACGTCAGATATTTGTGGATTCTGATGGAGAAAGCTACACGTGTATATTGTTTATGTTTGGTGATGGAGGGACGACTGGAAAAGTTCGTAGCTCTTCTTTTTCCTTTTTTTTGGCACCTTTTTCGCTTTTTCCAACTTTTGCTTTTAACTATTGGGATAATTTCAGAAACCTCCCCTGAGGTTTCTCATAATATCACTTAGCACCTTTGAGATTTTCAAAATCTCACTTACCTCCCTTGTTAACTTGATAAAATTAAATATTCCTATCAAAATTTACAAATTGACAGCATTACCCTTGATCTTGATAACGATTTAACTAAAAAACCAAACCAACAATAAAATTTTCAAACCAAAAAATGTATATTAAAAAAATTGCTATATAATAACAATCCATATTTCTCTACATCGAGATCATGTTAGGATAACAAAAGACATGGATAAATTTAATCTAGTCAAAATCAACAACTTAGGAGGATTTTAGTGACTAGCTAACATCTTTAAAAAATTTTATGGACAGTTATAATTAATAAATTCAAAAAAAAATTGAAAAATATGTTTTAATACATGATGTAGTTTAAATTACATTGATAACTAAAATAATCTCTTTATACATATAATTTTTTCATAGTATAATTTTTTCAAGATAGAAATTTTACTTTTGTTTCAATACAACTAAAATAAATAGTTTAAATCAAGAAATTTACACCTTATAAAAATTTAGTCTTGATTTATTTTTTATTGTTGTTGTAAACTTCATAAGTAGAATAATACAAGGGTAGTATTGGAACAAAAGTTTTATCTTTATTGCATTTCTTTCAAAGGGGTTATAATGTTACAAGAAATATCAATCTAAGGGAGGTAAGTGAGATTTTAAAAACCTCAGGTGTGCTAAGTGATATTATAAGAAACCTCAAGGGAGGTTTCTGAAATTATCCCTTTAACTATTATAGTTCAATAAATTCATTTTTGTTTGTATTACCTTTTTTTTTTTCAGAAACGGAATAAACTTGTATTTCAAACCGAGACATAGTTACATAGGTGGAGCAGCTGCTCCTGTATCTTTCTTGGCTAAACTAGTTAACCAAGAAGGGAAGGAATCCTTCCACTCAACGTCTCTAGCTAACTTTAAGGCATATTTTGCCATTTCATGACTAACCGAATTTCCCTCCCTTTTAATGAAGGAGAATGAACATCTACTAAAATCATATCTCATCTTACAAATATCTTCAATATTAGTACCTATTTTTGCATCCTGGACATTTCCCGCAGCAATTTTCTCAATAGCAACCAAGCAATCCGACTATATCTCTATGAATTTCCAACATTCCAACCTTGCCTGGATCAAAGCTCTCCGAATAGCTGCTGTTTCCTCCACCAGAGGGTCACCCTCTCTTTGCTCTGATCTGCCCACACCATTTTGATGGTTCCCTTCTTAGTCCTCACAATAATGCTCCAACCAGTTCTGTGGTTTTTCATATCATTTGCAGCATCAGTGTTTAATCTAATAGTGCCTTCCTGTGGTGACCCCCATCTAGCATTTTCCTGACCTTGCTTCTCATGCAACTCAGCACTTAGTTCACTTTGACTTGCCTGGTCAAACTCCTGCCATTCCATTACTGCTTTGTTTACAATCTGCCCAGGACACCTTTTTTCTTTGTTAAAAACGATCTGGTTCCTTCCCTTCTAAATCTGCCAAAGGATGTTGACTATAAGAACAATATGTTCCTTTCCCTCCTTTCTTTGTTTCGCCTCCATTAGACTAGTCCACCAATTCCAGAAATTATTTCTACAATCCTTTAGGCCTTCCCAACTAATTGGTGCCACCTTCCATATATTCCTAGCATGCTCACAGAAAAAGAACATATGCTCCAGGGTCTCATTGCCTTCTCCACAAGCCATGCATCTCTTCGAGCCTTTCCCAGTTCTAGCTTTCACTACTCCATTTACTGTTAGCATATGTTGAAGGCATTTCCAAATGAAATGTTTCAATTTATGCTCCAAAGAAATTTTCATACCCCAGTATCTTGTTCATTTCTGCTACTACTCCCCTCCTGCCTTCTCCTATGCTCTGAGTTTCTCTTCAACTCCTTTGCCAGCATGTACCCTGTCTTTACCGTATATTCCCCATTCTTAGATAAAGGCCATATCAGCCTATCCTTGCTACTTCCAATACTTACTGGTGTCTGCCTTATCTTGTGACAGTCTTCCTCAGTAAAAACTTCCTTAAGTAATTCTAAGTTCCATTTACCATTGTGCACTAGTTCACTCACCTTCCTTAGTTTGCATGTAGGTGGTTTTACTGATTCAACTTTCCCACTACCCTTTGCCATTATCCACCTATCTTCCCAGATATCTATTGTCCTACCATCCCCAACCCTTTTTCTAGCACCTTTTTCCAGTACTTCCCTAGCACTCATCATACTTTGCCACATCCATGAGTCTGTATTTCTAACTTGTGTTTGCCAAATGGACCTTCCTTTGAAATACTTCCCCCTCAATACCTTACTGACCATTAAATTTGGCCTTGTAAGGATTCTCCACAATAGTTTAGCCAGCATAGCTGTATTAAAAGCCATAAGATCCCTAAAACCCAGACCACCCTTCCCTTTTATTTTTGTAAGCTTGTTCCAATTAACCCAGTGGATCTTCCTCTCCTCCTCCTTATCTCCCCACCAAAACCTTGCCATATCTCTGCATATGTCCTTGCATAGGCCTCCTGGTAATCTACAGCAGCCCATAGCATAGGTTGGCATGGCCAAAATGACTGCTTTCAACAAAACTTCTTTTCCAGCTGGGCTCAACATTTGTTCCTTCTATCCATTTAACCTTGACTTCACACTATATTGTATATATTGGAATACCTGCTTCTTTGTTCTTCCAATCACCATAGGAAGTCCAAGGTACTTACTTTGGTTAACATTTTGCATACCACTTAGCACTTCCAAAACTTCCTTCTTCCTGACTTCATCAACATTCTTACCAAACAAAATTATTGACTTTTCCAAATTTATTTTCTGCCCTGAAGCTGCTCCATACTCCTTTAAAAGCTGCATAACCTGCAATGCTTGGTCTTTTGAAGCTTTACACAACAGCAGAGTGTCATCAGCAAAAAACAAGTGAGATACAGCTGGGGAATTTTTTGCACTTTTAAGCCCATCCAGTTTTTTGCACCTTATCGCATTTTTTATTAGATTTGATAAAGCTTCAGAAATGAGAACAAATAGGTAAGGAGACAAAGGGTCCCCTTGCCTAATTCCTCTAGAAGGTTTAACACTGCCTTTCTTTCACCATTTTTATTGAATGTGTAAGACACAGTTTCCACACACGCTATCACCCATTCAATCCACTGATTGCAGAACCCCATTTTTTCCATTACCTTTCTCAGAAAACTCCACTCAACCCTGTCATAGGCCTTAGTCATGTCTAACTTAAAAGCCATATATCTCTACTTGCCTGTTCTTTTAGTGTTTAGACAATGGATCAGCTCATGCGCAATCACTACATTATCAAGTATCTGCCTATCTGGAACAAAAGCTGATTGATTAGAGGATATGCAATGCTTCAGTAAAGGTTTAATTCTATTGGCTAGAATTTTTGAAAGAATCCTATAAATCACATTACACAAACTAATTGGCCTAAATTGGGATACCTGGGTAGGAAATTTAACTTTAGGAATCAAAGAGACAATGGTTTCATTGATAGACTTTAGCAGTTTACCAGAGTGAAGGAAACTAGAAATTGCATCAATAACATCACCTCCAATGATACTCCAGAACTTTTGAAAAAAATATAGGTGTCATACCGTCTGGACCTGGTGCTTTATTTGGATGTAAGAAGAATGCTGCTTTTTTAACTTCCTGTTCAGTAACAGGTCTGGTGAGCTCCTCATTCATCTGGCCAGTAATTGTCATTGGAATACCTGCAAGAACTGTCTCAGAATGAGTCGGTTGAGATGACTAGAAAAGTTTGCTGAAATATTCTGATATTTCGCCCTCCACCTCCTTCTCTGATTTACACCATTCCCCATCTTCTTACGCAAAATGTGGATAGCATTTCTCTTCCTTCTCCCCTTACAACAAAGATGAAAATATCACGTGTTTCCGCCACCTTCCCCGCAACCATTTAACTCTTGCCTTTTGTCCCCAGTATATTTACTCATTTTTATAAGCATCTGCCAATTTCTTTCTTAGTTTCAATAAGTGTTCTTTCCTGTCATGATTTCCTGTTTCCTTAACTTCTTTAATATTCTGCTTTATTTCCTGAATTTCCTTCTCTCCATTCACCTTTACTCTTTATTCCATTTCGTTATTGCGCGTATGCCTTTATCCTATTTTGGGTCTAAAATCTTGATCCTTGTTGTTCCTCACCCCAAGCAGTCTTAATGACTCTCCCCACCTCATTATTTTGTAACCACCTTCTGTCAAAATAGAACCTTCTTTTCCAATGCTTCCTCCTTTGTTCTGTTTCCAACATCAAAATACTGTGATCTGAGGCTTCATTCTCAACGTGAACACACCTAGCTTTCCCAAAATTTTCCAACCAGTCTCTACTTACTAAGATCCTATCCAACCTCTCCTTTATCTTCCCACCCCCTTCCCAGTTGTTATTCCATGTCCACGACTTCCCTACAAAACCAATATCTATCAACTGATTACTACTAATGAAATTTTTAAAGTTTGAAAACTGGATTTAGGCCTTCTGCTTCCTCCCCATTTCTCCCCATTTGACACCAAATCCTTCATATCCCAGCCACAACCCAGTTTCTACCCCATAATTGTTTTCTTGTCGATAATTTCCCATTGTTCCTCTCTAATCGGGATATGCACTTGCATAAATGCCAATAAACCACCACTTCAGCCCTTTTGCTCGATCCTCAATGAACAGTTCAATGGTGAAATGAGTCCCCATAACCTTTTGCACACATATTTCCTGTTTCCACATTGCACATAGACCACCCGCTCTCCCAATTGGATCAACCACTGCCATAAAATCATATTTGAGCTTTCTCTTTACTTTATTCATATAATCCATTTTATTTTTTGTTTCAGCTAAGAAAATGATATCGGGGAGTGGAGTTTTTTCACCTCCTCAAGTTGGGGAATAGTTAAGGTGCTCCCTACACCTCGACAATTCCACACCAAAACATTTATTTTCACTTTGGAGCCCCATCAAGGGTGGGCTCCACCACCTTCAGATCATTTGTATTTTCATTCTGATATTCTATCCTTCTGCACTTTAGTTTATCATTCCCTATCTCCTGCTCTCCGTCCTATTCCCCTTCAGCAGAAATATCTTTCCTCTTCCCATTTCTGATTTAACATCCAACCTTCCATTACAATCAGAAAAAACTCTCCTCCTCCCAACCTCCCTCACTAGTCTTTTCCATCCTTTTTGTCCTTTATATTTCCTTACTTTTTCATCCCCCAGTTGTTCTTCCCCATTCATAGCATTTTCCTTTCCCTGATGCTCCATTTGACCATCAATCCATATTACATCATATAGACTTTTCGATGTTTTTTTTTTTTTCACTCCTTTCTCCTTACCTCACCACCCACTCTTGTTTCCCTCATTTTTTTTCTTCCGTACCTATCTTGTTTCCCTAAAACCCTCTGCTTTTCCACCCCTCCCTCTTCCTGATTCATATGTTCCCTTCCTCCATCTTCCTTACTATTCAGAATCTGTTGTTTGAGATTTGTCTCTATAGCCTTTGGTTCGTTTTCTTTCCATGTTAACATTAATCTCTAATTACTTACCTGTCCTTCCTGTTTATTCATCCCCATAGTTTCTACCTCCTCCTCTTCATTTGATTGTTTTTTATTTCTTCTCAACATATTCCTTGGATTACTAGCTTTCAGCCACACTCCATATTGATCCTCCCTATTCATCTTGCCATTCCTCTCTTTACAGTACTTTTCATTATGCCCCATAATCCTGCAACAATAGCAAAAATTCGGGCAGCGTTCATATTTAAAATCAATCCATCGCATTATTCCATTCATCTTCACCATTGTTCCTCTTAGCAATGGTTGCCTAAGATCAATCTCAACCAGTATTTTAATATGTTTTCCTTCGTTGCTACCCCCATCCGGAACAATCACATCCTGTATTGCTTCAAAAACACTTCCAACCCTCTTTCCTACCTCCTTGGTTACCTAGTGGATTGGTAAAACCCAAATCTGAACCCATATCCATGTCTTATTAAAGGCCTCTTCATTAGTTTCAAGCCCCTCTCTCCAAGGTAGAACCACTAATGGCTGATTATCATAGATCCATGGGCGTCCATTCAAAATTTTTTCATGATCAACCAATTTAGCAAAAATAAACTGAAATAGATTTACTCCAATTTCAAACTACCTTCACATTCTTAGCAGCCCTCCACATGTTATTAGTAAAGCTCTTCATACCTGTGATATGAGCAACTTTATTTCCTATCACTACCTTCCCAATCAAACTCATACGACATTCTGCCAATCCCTGGGAGAGCACATCACCATCCATGAATATACCAGTTGTCTCCTTCTCTGTGAGTTTGAACTTTTTTAACGCTTCTTCCAGCTCCTCCGCCATTCTGAGATCAATTCTCCACAG
This sequence comes from Gardenia jasminoides, assembly GCA_013103745.1. Taxonomy (NCBI): domain Eukaryota; kingdom Viridiplantae; phylum Streptophyta; class Magnoliopsida; order Gentianales; family Rubiaceae; genus Gardenia; species Gardenia jasminoides. Next base: position 27,858,195 of record CM023100.1, on the reverse strand, counting down.
TTCCAATTCAAAGTACCAACTGATGATTGAAGATCTCCGAACCTGTCACCTAGGAGAAGATCAAAATAGCAGTTAATTCCCACTTCCAAGCAAAGTTCCAGCTGCTTGAGAAAACAGGGAGAGATCTAGAGGAGAGACTACTATGAAAAGGAAGCTACAAAAGAAAAAATGAAGCGAAAACCGGCACTAAGAAAACTAACGTCCCAAGCCAAGGAACAATTATTATGAGAATTGAAAAAACAACAAAGACAAGACACAGGGAGATCAGCTTCCCCGAGAATTATAATGATTTCAGCTTCCTCATGATAATGTAGCTACTGCGATCTGACCTTAATCCATGCCTTCCACTAGATTAACAATATGCAGACCAATCTCAGAGTTGTAGGCTTCTGAAGATCAAAGAGTTGAGCTAGAAATTTAAATTTTTGAGTATTTTGAAAAAGAGAAGAAAGAGAAGAAAAGGAGCGAAAACACCCACGCGGGGGAAATGCTCTCTACCTACAGAGAGAAAGAGCTCTCATAGAGAGAGAAAATTTTTTTGCTCTTTTGTTTGTATTACCTGTAAATGTTTTGTTAGATGATTCATTGGCCGATTAGTGATTGTTAGTAAAAATTAGGGATCAAAAACATATTTCTCTTTCAAACCTTCTTTTTAATTAAAATATCATAATTTCATTAAAATCTGTACTAACGTCGGAAGTTACGTCATCGAATATAGACCACACATAACAAAGACTAGATTTGATGATTTGATATTCTGAATCTGAAAAATTTTCTTCAAGAAATATTTCTCTTTTGTATCAAAATGCAAGTTCCTGTCCCAGATGGCTTGCAAATGGGTATAAGAATTCAAATGCATGATTATGATTTATGGATTTTTAGGAATCATTGACACATTAAACATTTTTTTTATCTAACATCCTCTTGTTTATTTCTTAACATCTATTTTTGATCCTTGATAGTGTTCAGTAGCCACTAGCGAAAATGTTCTACAATGTTCATAAATATGGGTAAAGATTAGAATGATCATTTTCAAAATTTTGATTAAATATTCTTTAAACACATAGTTCAATTATTGTATATCATCTTTTCAAGAAAAAAATATTACGACACTCTTTAACTTTTTTTTAATTAGAAAAATATTAAAAATGCCGCTACAACCTACTTTAATTACAATTTTTATAAAAATAGGTGGTTCTAACACTCGATGAAAGATACAAAAGTACTTTGTTTAATTTACATGGTCAAAAGCTCAAATCGGATGCCACTGAACAAGGAAAAAAAGAAAGAAGAAAGAGAAATGATGTAGATTACTATAATATTCTTTTTCCAATAAAGATAGAAACACAACTTTTTCCCTCTTGTTTTCAGCATGAAGTCAATGCAGATTTTGTTCTATGAACCTGCTTGTGAGTCTGACCGATATCATATCAGAGCATATACTAGGGGTTAGGAAGTAGGAACCATGTCACCTAGGTTTATAATTTTACTAATTATAAAAGATTAAGATTTATTAGTCAAGGTCATGCCATCATTCTTTCAACTATTTACAAAAATTTTCCCAATCTTTTGATGAGTCTTCATAATTTGTTTTTTCCTTTTTTTTTTTTTTGCCCTTTTGAGAGTGATGAGTCTCCACATAAGGTATGTTTGTATGTGCATTTTCCCTTACATCAATGTACTACACTTAAAATAAAAAAATTTAACGTATGCACTCAAAGTGGTTTCAACCATGTTATAAACATTGCACTCTTTTCTTCCTTCTTTGTTTCTCTTATTGTGTTCATTGACTTTGAGGTATTCGGAACATTAAACAAAGTGTCATGCGCAAATCCCATACTAGCAAGGTTCGCCATATTGCCCGAGTTGGTTACAACTCATCCGATTCGTAATCGGAACAAGGCATTCCGATACGATACCGAGACCCGAATCAAACTTTTACCCATATCCGAGATGTCTCATTGATACAACAAACCGGCTGAACTCGCCGATTCACATCCGAGTCAACTCGGGAATACAAAAAAGCAAAAATCTGAATTCAGAAACCCCACCAATTTACATAAAACAAGCTCTTTATAGACAAATTGTACGTGTGTTCTGAAAATATATCTCACAACCACCAACATTTCTTTCTATCGATCTCCTAACTCTATCACATCTCCTCTGATTTTCTTCAAACAAAAAAGGAGAATTCTTGCCTTGAAACAAAATGAGCAAATTGAGAGAATATTAACTTACAATTTGATTTTATTTCCAACTCCACTTTTCCTTTAGCAATAGCCAACAAAATCTGCCCTTCAATCTTATCTCCAACCTCCTTTGCCTCTGTTCTTGGGAAAACATGTGAGCTGGTCTTACGCCTCAAAATTCAATCGCATCGCTCGTCGTTCTTCCCCTCGTGTTTCTTTCTATGCTTTATGTGAGCAGGCAAAATCTGCCCTTCAATCGATCTCCAACCCTCAGACCTCGTCTGTTCTCTGTTCTTCTGTCCATCTCTTGGTTTCAGAGGTCTCTGCTGAACGAGAGTAAGGGGAAAGGCCAATTAGAATTGGGGTTGGTTTTGGCCCAATTTAAGCCAAAATGTTGGGCTTTTCACTTCTAATATAAATCAGTAATATGGGTTTCAAAACATGGACTTGACATTTCAATTTTGAAGGGTAATTTTTTTCTTGAAGACCACTTTTATTGGGCCTATTATTGGGAAGCAGATATTAGCCACCAAATTCAGCAAAGGTTTGATAATTTATTTGTATTAATTTCTTTATTTATTTGTAATTGTTAATGATATTAGTTCTAGTTTACTATTTTTTTAGACTTAGAATAAAGTATGTTATTTATGTGATTTGCAAATTTATTTTACATATTCTTAATAATATAATTAGTTAGATTAAATTGACAACTGGATGTCCTTACTTGTTTTATCATGTAAAATAATAAATTTACACTTCACATTCCTGACCACAATTATGTAACTTTCATACTGTCATTCAATTTTTCAACATTTCTATTTCTTGTGTTAAATTTAATTATAGACAAAATAATTGAAACTAAGCAAAAAACCAAAAAGGAAAATTTAGTTATTGAATTTTATATAAACAGTTTAACTATAAGTTCCAATTAATTTTAAAAAAATAAAGTGATTGGATTATAGATTAGTACATTATGTTTGTAATTAAACATGACTTAAAAAATTAATATATGTAGATATTGAAAAATATTTTTATTAGTACCCAATACTTACAATTAATATGTTTAATATCACATCTAAAATTATAATTTTGACAATGTAGGGATATTTTAGAATGGGTTCGAATCAGGATATTGGTTGGGATTATGCTACTCCAATTGGCAATAGTAGAAAGATTTCAAAGTGCAATTATTGTGGTAAAATTGTACAGGGAGGAATTACAAGAATGAAACAGCATATTGGACATGTAGCAGGACAAGTAGAAGCGTGTCCAAATGCTCCAAGAGAAATAACAGAACTTTTGAAAGAACATTTGAGTCAAGGTAAGAGTGCAATAGTTGCAGGTAAAAAGAAAAAGGAAGCATTGCGTCGACCTATCAATCTCCTAGATGAAGATGAGGATAATGACAATGATGATATCTTCGAAGTTGATGAACAAGAAATGGACATTTTGGAAAAAAGAGATTACAAGCAAGCTATGAGAGAAAGTAGATACATGGCATTTATGGAAGAATAACGTAGGCATTCTGTATCTGGAGAACGGCCATCCACAAATTTTATGCCTGGTACGTATATCGAAATATCTAAAAATTCATATACTATTTTTAGAGTATAAGATTTATTTGATAAAAAAAATATTACAAACTTATATGCTATATTGTAGGGAGTAGCAGCAGTTCAAACATACCTAATCTATTATCCTTTGGAAGTAAAAGAGTTTTCTCACAGAGTTTTAAAGCCAAAGCAGGAGATTTGGGGTCAAAAGGAGTTGATGCATACATGTTTCCCTCTAAGAATAAGTCAGTAAAAATTTGTTCTCCAAAGAAAACGCCAAAAGAGTTGGTAAGGCAATTTCAAAATTCTTCCATTTTAATGCAATACCATTTCATGTGGCTGATAGTTGTCCTTATTATCAATTGATGATTGATACAATTGCTAGTGCTGCAACTGGAATTAAAGGACCAACAGGTAAACAAATTGGAGGTGAATATCTAAATGAGAAAATGGTAGAGGTTGAGCAATACATCAACTCCTTGAAACAAAAATGGAAAACATATGGATGCACAATCATGTGTGATGGTTGGAGTACTCGGACAAAACATCCAATCATTAATTTCATGGTATACTATGATAGAGATATGATATATCACAGTTCTGTTGATTGTACAAACAAGACAAAGACTGCAAGTTTTGTATTTTCCTTGATGGATAAGGTTGTGGATTCCATAGGAGAAGAAAATATCATACAGATAGTCATTGACAGTGAATCTAGTATGAAGGCAACTGGGGAGCAACTGATGAAAAAAAGGCGACATTTTTTCTGGTCTCCATGTGTTGCACATTGTATTGATTTAATGCTAAAAAACATTCGTCAGATGAAGGCAATAAAGGATGCTATCAAAGATAGCAGGAGAATTACCAGTTTTATATACAATAACGACAAAGTGGTAAATCTGATGAAGACATATATAAATAATAGAGAATTATTACGACTCGATATAACAAGATTTGCCACTGAGTTCATTGCAATGAAAAGTATTCTTTGCCATGCTGCTGAATTGAAAAGAATGTGCACTTCAGATAAATGGGAAGAGTATAATAATAGCTCTAAAAGAAGGGAAGAAGCTGCTGAAGTGTCTGATTTGATTTTGTCAGAAGGATTTTGGAAAAAGGTACGATGGGTTTGTGTAGTCATGGAGCCACTAGTGAAAGTTTTAAAAGTGATTGATCAGGACAAAAAACCCATACTACCCATTATATATGAGGCAATGGATAGGGCAAAATTGGCAATACAAAGTGCAGTGAAAGACTTTCAAAAGTACTGGGATATCATTGATGACAGATAGTATAGGCAGTTACACCGAGACTTACATGCAGCAGGTAAGTATGTTTACAATTATAAGTAAATATTTTTTAAGAAATATTCTTTATTAAAGATTTCCTCACTTGATTTTTTTGGTCATTGGTTCAACCTATTTCTTAAATCCAATTCTTCAATATTCCGGCACTTGTGAATTTAATACGCTTGAAGTTCGAAGAGGATTGAAAGAAGTAATTAAAAGGCTTAAACCAGATTTACAAGTGCAAGCAAAAGCAATGAATGAGGTAAAGAAAAGTATAATATTGCTTTATTAATTTGCAGAACTTTACATTTTTTTTTAGATTAATTATAGTTTAATTTTATGATATCTTTAGATAAGCATATTCGTGGACAAAATTGGGGAGTTTGGAAGTGCACTTGCAATTAAAGCAGTGACTGCATCTTTACCAGGTTTATAACTATAATTTTATCCTTTACATTATATTATTCATCATTATATAATTTTAAGGGCACTTACTATATATGCATCATATTTTTTTTTGAATTATATGTTTTTAATAGATGAATGGTGGAACATGTATGGTGAAGAAGCTCCTAATTTAAGAAAAATTGCAATTAAAGTTCTGAGTCAAACTTGTACATCATTCGGTTGTAAAAGGAATTGGAGAACGTGGTCTTTGATACATACAAAACTTTGAAACCGATTGGCAATTGAAAAGTTGCATAAATTGGTGTATGTGCATTACAACATGCGGCTCAGAGTGAAAAATTTGATGTCCAAAAATGACACCAATGATTTTTATGATCCAATTGATTTGAATCACATTTTTGATGAAAATGATATATTAGATGAATGGATTCGAGAAAATGAGCAGTCTGTGATTCATGAAGATGATTTAAATTGGTTAGATAAAGCCATCAATGATGATGAAGGGAGAGAACAAGGTCATCATATTGATCATGACAGTGACATGCCTTTGTCCAAATTCATAACTGCTAAGAAAAAAAAAACATAAGGAACAAGTATCTATGAGTAAAGACAAGAGCATTGGGAAGAAAACGGTTATATCCAAACCCATTTCATCTTTCTCTATCAACAATTCTAGCAGTGGAGAAGATGACAGTAGTGGTGGTGCTGGTAATGATGACGATGGAGGGGCAAACACAAGAGATTCTCAACGAAAAAATTTTAGTGCTAGTGGTGGTAACTATTAGGGTAGCCAATATACTACTGGTATGTCATGGGTTCAAGGAGATGACAACTATTATACTACTCAAGACACTGATCATGGTTATCGTCCTGGTATAGAAGCACAACAACAACATTTGAATAGAATAACTGAATTTCTGAGTGAAGATGACTCTTCTTACTACTCAAATTCCAAGAGATATTCTGGAGTCCATGAGCACATGCAAGATTTGAATATAGGTCATTCATATAGAGCCTATGGTTCTAATAATAGTTTGGGTACTAGATGGTTAGGACATGAGTTCGAGCGATCATATGCACCTTCCATTGGTTATTATTCTGAATATGGATCATATGGTGGACCTGGCCATCTTCAGAGATCCAGTAGTGTTTCTACTAGTGGATACTATAATCGGCCAATTGGAACATATCATGAGGGATCTGCATCTGATTCAAGTAGCATTGGCTATCATGGACACAATTATGACTCATCGAATAGCACTACTGATAGTTTACATTATTGAGGGTTCAGTTACTACCATAGAGGTGAGGAATGTAGATCAAATCCACCACATTTTGATCATGGGTCATCTAGTGGGTCATCAAATTTAAGAAATGAACAATATGATTCATACATTTCTCCCTACTCACATGAAAGAAATCAAATCCAAGTGCCTTATTCGTACTATGATAGGTTGGGAGATGAACATGATTTTGAACCTGCTCGTCATTCTACGTGGTATTAATAGGTACGTAAAGAAAGAAAATATATGTTCTTACTATATTTGATAGAATTTAAGAATTATACATGTTTCATGAATTTCAACATTTCATTGATATTTATTGTTGCTTTTCTTATTTTAGGAAATTGAGTTCAATCACTTGGGCAGTGTAGTTGATCAATATAGGTGAAAATGCTTATTAAGAATATGGTGAAAATGTTTGCTTCTTTATGTCTTTGTATTTTGTAATATTATTTGATAGGTATTTATTTCTTTTGTTGTTTGAACTAAGCACTATTACTTTCTCTTATTCTTATTGTATTGTATAAGACATGATGGTTTTACTCTTATATTTACTTTTTCATATCATATAAAATAGGACTAGAAGGCATACTTGATGCTAAAATCATTTGCTGCTAATGCTATAATCTATGGTTACAGCAGATTATTTTATTTAAATAATTATTAAGTATATATGATAATGTAGGTGTTTAGAAAATTTAATTTCATAAATATGCTTGTTGTAATATTTTCTATTTTTAGTAATTTTTTTAGATTTTTTGGAAACTTTTATATGCTATGATGTGCGTATCCTCCAATATTTGACCGATATGCCGTGACGGATGTGAAACAACGGCGACGGTGACAAGAACGCGACCCGCGACCGTGAACCAAGCATACCAGTAGCAGTGTCGTGCCGTGTCATGTCGTATTACGGCGATAGTTGGGAAGGAAAAAGAATCCAAGTAACAGGGTCCATTATAACGTGCATAGCATGTGATTCTTTCTGGTTTCCTAGTATAAAAAGACAAGCATCATGGAAATGTGTGAGAACATGAAACTCTCCAGACTTGCCCATTTGTGCCACTTTTCCTTCCTGATTTGACATTGACCTCCAGAGCCTAAACTAGAAAACGATTGGATATGGCTGAAGCCGCTGTTTCTCTGGCAATTGAAACGCTTGGTGTTCTGCTGATTCAGCAAACCATTCAAAAGATTGATTTCCTCAAAAATGTCCCAGCACAAATTGGAAAACTGAAATCATTCCTGATTGACATGCAGAGTTTCTTAAAATCTGTAGAAAATTGGCAAGATGACGATCCAGTGATCCGCAACTGGGTATCTAAAATAAGAGAAGCAGCTTATGAATCTGAGGATGTCATTGAGGCCTTCATTGTCGAATTTGAGTCCTTAAAGAAGAAGAAGAGCTTGTGTAAAACAATCGCTTCCATTCCCAGACGAGTATCATGTCTCTACAGGGTGGGGAAAGAAATTGAATCCATCTTGGAAAAGATAGTTGAATGCCATAAGAGTCGTCAGACTTTTGATATTGATCAAAATCTTGGAGAAGGGACAAGCACAAGAGGAGAGGAGCTGCGGAAATTGCTGAGATCCTCACCTTTCATGGAGGACAAGGACTTGGTGGGCCTGGAGGAGAAAACAGACTCACTGGTGAGACAACTTCTGGTGCAGGACAGCCGCCGCCGTGTAATATCAATTGTTGATATGGCAGGAGTTGGCAAAACAACTCTTGTAAGAAAAGTTTACAATCATGTTGATGTGAGTAGACACTTTGATTGCCGGGCATGGGTTTGTGTTTCTCAAAAGTGCAATGTGCTGGAAGTACTAGGTGGAATTATAAATCAAGTTGAAAAACAAAGCAAGGAGTTGCTTGAGATGTTGGAAAGAATGCAAGAGGCACATCTGGAGAGGACACTTCAAGAGAAACTACAAGACAAATGTTACCTTGTAGTTCTTGATGATATTTTGGAAAAAGAAGCTTGGGATTGTCTTGCAGCAGCATTTCCTGATGTAAATAAGGGCAGCAGACTTCTAATGACCAGTCGTTATGAGAAGGTTCCTCAGCATGCAGATGCTCTCATTATTCGTTATAAGTTGGAGATCCGAGGAGAGGAAGATAGCTGGCAATTGTTTCTCAACAAGGCAGTTGTTGATAGTTTGAGCTCAGAATCCAAGTTGTCCCTTGAACTAGAAGACATAGGGAGAAAAATTGTTGAAAAATGTGATGGTCTTCCTCTGGGGATTTCAGTCATAGGACGCCTGTTACAGGGAAAGAGAAGGTTGGAGTGCGAATGGCAGGGCGTGCTGGACACCATCACCTCCCATTTGTCAAGTGGCCGGAAAGCAGTTTCAACTATTCTGGCATTGAGTTACGATGACCTGCCCCCTGACTTAAAGAGCTATTTTTTGTCCTTTGCCAAGTTTCTAGAAGACTTTGCCATCCCGACACGCAGATTATTCCATTTGTGGGTTGCTGAGGGATTGATTCGTCAAAGAGGAGCAGAAGTATTGGAGGATTTAGCAGCAGATAGTTTCGATGAGTTGATACACAGGAACTTGGTCCAGGGGGTAGCAGTGAAGGCAAATGGGATGGCCAAAAAATGTCGAGTCCATGATCTATTGCGAGATTTAGCTATTGCAGAAGCAGAGGAGGTAATCTTTCTTGAAATCTTTAGGGAAAGTAGTAGTAGTTATCCCTCATCTAAATGCCGACATCTTGTTGTTCATTGTTATCTTGAAAGATATCATTTCCCTGGAGAATTTTGGCATCCATCTCCTCATATCCGCTCCCTTACCTTCGTTAATCGTGCTAAAGTAGTGCAAGAAGTTAATTTGAGTTTTGCAAGTTTCAAACTACTCAGAGTGCTTGACTTGGAGAATATGATGATCAGGAATTTACCTGAAGAAATTGGCGAAATTACTCTTCTAAGGTATCTCGGTCTAAGACACACCGAGATCAAAAGGCTTCCAATTTCTATAGGTTTCTGGCAAGACCTGCAAGTATTTGACATATATTTTCGTTACGGTTTAGAGGAGATTCCTGAAGTGTTTTGGAAGCTTAAAAATCTGCGGCATTTATATATTAATCGACCATTTGAAGCAGGGCCACTGAGGTTTGATCCTCTGAAGCATCTTCAAACTCTGTGTTATGTGGACAGAGATGATCTGATTGGTAACAAACTAATGGTGTCAACCAGCATCAGGAAACCAGCGGTGCGGATGGAAGGAAGCTCAAGAATGGATGAACATTTTAGTTCAATTGCTATGCTTGAGAACCTTGTCCACCTGTTGCTTTCTGGTCATGTAGCATCTCCATCTCTGATTGACCTTTCCCGTCTCAAATGTGTCAAGAGGCTAAAGTTGACTGAGCTGCCTAGCCATCATCTTTTTCCCCCAAGACTCTCTCATTTGTCGTTGTGTAGCACACAAACTTGCAGAAGACCCCATGCCAACACTAAAGAAGTTTGAACACCTTTCCATTCTGAAACTGAAATATGCCTATGCAGGAAAAGAACTAGTCATTTCAGAAAACCAGTTTCAAAACCTCACATTCCTTGGGCTCATAGCCCTGCCTAATTTGATAAAGATCAAAATCCGAAGAGGCGCAATGCCACAGCTCAGGTGCTTGCGAATCAGGTGCTGCTTCGATTTGCAAGAGCTTCCTGACGAGCTGGCGTTCATGAAAGCTCTTGAAAAGCTGGAGGTGGTAGAAATGCTAAAAAGCTTCGTCACCAGGCTTCAAGGAACAGATTCCTACAAGGTCAGTCATATCCCAAACAAATTGTGACCGGCATTCTTGACTCTTAGCCTGTGGCAGTTGAGGTTCGCAGTTCAAGCAGCCGACGAGTTGATAAGATCATATGAAAAAGAACAAGGGAGCTGAAAAGAAGAGATGGTATGAGAACTTTATATATAGCAGAATTTTTCAAATGAACTACAATAGAATCTCATTTCTTTAGAGCTCGATTGAGCGTTTTAAATTCTTCACTGGGCTGGAGTCAAAATTTCCAATTCCAAAGTTGGCTTCATTTTTTTTTTTTTCATTTTCCCAATTAAAATCAATGCATATTTAGATGGTGTAATCTGCAACTGAGCATTGAAGGATGTGCTAATAATTTGTCATTCATTCACTGATAAATACATGTAATCAACACGTTTCTTGCACTTGCAATTTTGTCCTTGGACCAATGCTTCGTTCTAATCTCAATCTAAATACCAATTCTTACAGGCCACTAACCTGACAATTTAAAATTTTACTGCTGTAGGCTTTTGTAATCTGTTCGATTTCAGTGATTTGTCCTTTTTTTTTTTTTTCTTGACTTGCACAGAAGGGCACAACCGAAAAGGGTGATGATTTGATAAAGATTTTGAGAGAGTTGACTGCCGTGCAAAGCAAAACAAGCAGATTTGTAAGTAGAACTCTATGAGGGTGTGTGAAAATTGAAATCTTCATGCTAGCAGCTTTAGTTGGTTGTTTATTGCCCTTATAGTTTTGATTTTCGATTAGATTTGTAGCCTATAGATAGACTGAGATATATTTGTTTGTTGGATTAGTTTGTTAATTGAAAGACAGAAATGTGATTTAAAATCCACAAATAAAACATGCAATATATAAATGAGATTGGTTTATACGTAATTGAGAGTTGATTACAAATAACCAGAATTCTGATTTGATCTGATGCTAGATCCGAACCGGATTATGTTCTGAAGGCTTTGGTTGAATTTCTGATTTGATCCTGTATTGGATCTGAGTTTGGTTCAAGCCGGATACGAACTGAATCATGTTCTGAAATTCACTAATTAGACACGGGATAATTTCAGAAACCTCCCCTGAGGTTTCCGACAATTTCATCTGACGTTTTCAAACTTTTAAAAATCTCACTTACCTCCTTTATTTTAAGCTTTTTATAACATTTGAAACTCATTTCAAAATATAATGTTAAAAAACTTATTTTGGGTGAGAAAATAAAGTTTGCCCTTTTCTTATGATTTCTTAATTACTATAATATACCAAATTTATCTCTTAATTTTTGTAAATGGATAGACATAGTTTCTTAATGAATATTTAGACGTTGATAACAATATTAAAAAAACTCTTTAGTAGTTTTTATATCATTGGTTTGGACAAGCAATGTTAAATTACTCAAAATTACGAATAATTTATAATACTCTTACAAATAACTTACAATAATTTATAACCATGAAATACCTTTTCGCATTGATTTAAAAACAATATAAATAAATTTATAAATATTTTTAGCATGTTATTTCTTTTTAATTTTCAAGCCATTAATTTGGATAAAATGTAGAAATATGTAAATTATTTGTAAAGCTTCTTAAGTTAACTCAAAACATATTGCAATAAAGAAAATATTATCTTTGTAACTTGCAGAATTTAAATATTTACATTTTCTATATAAAAATGCACTATATTTTTTCAATTAAAAACTTTCATTTATTTTATTATTAATATACTTGGGCAATAAAAAGTAAGACAACAAAGGGTAATTTTGGAATGAGATTACTTACTTTCCCAAAATGAATTTTTTAATATTGTATTTTAAAATGGGTTATAAATGATACTAAAAACATACAGTAAGGGAGGTGAATTTTTTAAAGTTTGAGGGTGCTAAATGAAACTGTCAAAACCTTAGGGGAAATTTCTGAAATTATCCCGAGTAGACACAGCCTTGGATCCAATTTGGATCAATAAGAATTGGATCTTCACTAGTACGCTTTGCGAAATGGGATCCAGTCCTGGATCCGGATTTGTCCATGGATGGATCTTTGCTAACAGTGAAATTTTTTGTAAAACTCTTTTGGCACATTTTCACAATTTATTTTGCAATCGAAAATTGGTAGTTACTTGTATAAACATTGTTTTCTTATAAACAAATAACTGCTGAACAAATCAAAATAACTTACCTTGCCATTCGATCATATTTTAGTGAGAAATACTCTGATTTTGCTGTCAAAAATTCTCCAGTATTATCATGTTCTAGAGGTATATTGTCATAACCCAAAAGTAAACTACTAATTACAGTTATAGTGGAGGCAATAAAAACTTTAAGGTGCCTCAAGATCATGACACCGTTCTTCTTTAGTGAAATTTAGATGTGTAAATCATTGCACTTTAGTGTGCAACATTCATCAACATTGTTTGCTCACATTCTACGTTTATTTGAAATTATGTATCCTTCAAGATGAATGTGTAATGATGTTGTGATTTTCTGACAAAGCTGGTGGTTTAGTTGGAATTAGAGGTGTCAATCTATGTTTGACCTGTTTAAATCTGCCCATTAATAATTCAACCAAATCCACTCATTAATTTTAAATGGGTATAAATGGGTACCTAATTATACCTATTTAATTGATGGGTAGTGAGTTGATTCGAATCATCTATTTAACCCATTTGAAAATGATTACATATTTAAACTCAAATTTTAGTAAGTGTTAAGGAGAAAATTTTGAATTTTCTACCATTATAATACCAATGAAATATTATTATTTCCTGTCAAAGAACATGTGAAAAAATTAAAAAAAAAAGGAGTACTTCAAACGAATTATAAATGGGTAATTGGATATATCCATGCCCATCTATTAAATTGGAATGAATTATATCCATTTATTTAAATGAATATAGATGGGTCGAGCCATTTACACTTATTATCCAATTTTGACTTATCCAAATCCTCCCAAATCACCTATTTAGACAACTTTAGTTGGTGCTCAAAACAGATCATGATTCAATAGTTTGAGAAGAATAGTCTGAGAGAGAGGATCAAGCAGTCATTCTCGTGCTTTTGTCAAAGTAGCAACTAGGAGCAACACCCTCTCTCGTTGTATCAAATAAGCAACAAACGGCAACAATTATTTTGGAGTTGCCCAGTCTGTAGACAAGTTTGGCCGCTTGTTGCAGAGCAATTTTATGCTCATTGGGATTGAAAAATCTTTAATTGAAATAATCAAACCTAGTTTTAATTGAACTTGGATTTTGCACATCTTATGGAGCATTTGGAGAGTCAGAAATGTTTGTCATAATGAACAATTTAATCCAAATAAATACATTATGTTCTTCGAACTGCTAAACTGCTAACTTGTGGTAAAGCAGCTTGGCAAAGTCATCAAGAATACTTCCCTCAAATAATCTTTTCAACCTTCTTCTGGCTGTATTCCCAGAATGGCATGTATTAATGGGATGCATCCACTGGGAGTACTCTCTCCCTCTCTCTCTCTCTTGCTCTAAACCTTCTTACTCCTCCTTACATTCTTTTTTATCACAAATTGTCAGGTATAGAATTTGAACTCTAAAATGACAGTGAAGAAAACTCTAAAGGCAAGATGATTTGTAGTTTACTAGTTTGCGACGGAGATGACAGTAGTTTAATCAAGTATAAACCTAGGTATTAGTTTGGGGTAATTTGTGGTGAATTATGATAGTAATAGCAGTTGAGTTGAATTTATAATTGTGATATTGCAGAAGTGAAGATAGTAGTAGTAATCTGACAAGGACTGTACAGGACATGCATTCCAGCGGTGGATTTTTTGTTTTTTCAGCAATCCCACTTTTGTTAACGATGCTCCTACATTCCATTTTTTCCTCACCAAGAGATCATTCTGTCCCTACTGAACTTTCTATATCCTGCCTAATCCTACCATGGTCCGAGAAAACCGGGCATTAAAAAAAAAAAGGACTAGGTAAGGATAGATTAGTCTCCTTGGTGAGAAAAAATAGGTAGTGAGACTGTGGTTCACCAAAACGCAGTGTTAATAACATTCCTTTAAAAAAAAAATCCTTATAACTAAATGATGTAATAGAATCTAGGTTAACACCATCCACTAGTTCTCACATTTCAAGCTATTTTTTGGATTGTTATGTTTTTGAGTTTTCATAGAAAAATATGTTATAACGATTCAACATATGTGAAGTAAAAGGATAATTAAAATACGTATTTATAGAAAATGTAAAAAAAATTTTGATAGAAAACTAGAATCCAAACGGCAAACACCACCTTTGTTGATTCCTTACATCTAATAACATGAAGGCTCTCAAATTTAATAGTGTAACTAAGACTAAGGGTGCATTTGATAAAATTGAAATTTGAAAACTGAAAATAAAATATTGAACATCTAAAGTTTGAATCTATTAAATAATTTAAATTGTTAAATACTGAATCTAATATATTAGATTGTAATATACTTCCTCAATAGCTGATCAAGGCTTTAGCGTATGAGGAAAATTGAAATAGATTTCCTAGGTTGCTGTCCAAGCACGAGATGGTGTGCCTTGAAAGGTAAATAAACAAAACTAATTTGCCTTTCATCCAACGTACGTACGTAGGATACAATTCCTAATGTTAGATAATTATTTACAACTTGTGTATAATCATGAGGGGAAACTTAAATAATTAATAATCCAACACTAGCACCACAAATTTCTTCCCAAAGCCTGAAGGGAAAAAAAATAATTTAACTACCTAGCTGTCCAAGCACGGAGAGGTTACCCTACTCAGTTAACAGTGTCCTTTGTCCTTCATCCAACGTCAATTATGATTCTTAAAGTGGGTTAATTGTTTATAACATGTATTTATTTATTTGTTGTTTGTTTGTAACAAGTATCTGAACAACTAATGGCTAAGGGCACCAAATAATAACTAGTAAATATTCTAACAGAGCCAAACACCACCAAATTTCTTCCCTTGATCAAGGATCTAGCATTTTGAGGGGAAAAAAATAATAAACATCCTAGCTGTCCAAGAATGAGACAGATTACATACTCGATTAAATAAAACTGAAGAGACAAGAAGGAAATAACAACTGATAGGATTGGTTTGATTGGGGATTAATTGAATTTAATATGCTACTAGTATTATATTTTTACTGCTTCATTGATTAAAGTACTTCTCTAAGGGTACACAACATTCAGGCGAAGCATGCTTTAAATAAAAAAAAAAAAAAAAAAAAATATAGGGTTGATCATAGCAATCTCCCCTCAGATTTGACCAAATTATAAGATCTACCTATAGTTTGACCAAATTATAGTTAAACCTCTTGAATGTCAAAATGTTTAACGATTGCGCCCCTCACATGATTGCAATTTATCAAATGTTCCCCTCACATCCATTGCCATTGAAAATGATGCTTGCATCAATATTAGTAACTTTTTTATACACTGTTACTGTATAATATTTTTTAGACTAATAGTGTAGTGATTACCTCCCACTACGTTGAGTGCATTTACTTCCTGCTGAAATTTGTCCAAATTTCATTTACGTCTCTTACGGTTTTGCCAATTACCTCTCCTGAGGTTATGCAAGTAACAAATTAGAGCATGTCTTGATCAATTCAATTTTAAAGAGACAAGGATTTATTAAATAACATTTTCCACAAGTCGATTGAATCAATTGCAATAAAATTTTTAATAAAATTCTCAAAATACCCTACTTATATAGCATCTATACTAATAGTTTCTTGGTTATTCATGCAGTTTCTCCAACTACCGTTGTCATATACTAGATATTAAAAACTCTTTTTCATGTCAATATGTAAATAATTAACTTTTCTATTCAAAATAAAGTATTCATGTTAAATCTACATCTAAACAATAAATTTTAAGGTTTTTGTGCAAAGACACCCATTTTGAAATCAAAATTAAAAACAATTCAAGAAAAACACCTATAAAGAAATAAGAATAAAGAAATAAGGAAATTTATATTTTATAAACAAATGGGCTGAAAGAGTTATAAACACAAAATCTAGCTAGAGTTTGTTATCCCACACTGTACTATAGATGATGGCTATTGTTGTATAAAACGAATGGGCTAGAAGAGTTATAGCAGTTAAAAAGAGCCATGGGTAGAAAAAAAAAAAATAAAGGGGAAGAAGTTTCTCAAGTTTTTCAATATTTTCCATTTCTTATTAGGTAGCAAATGATTTTTTTAATTTGGGTTTTATTTTTTCTTATATTAGTTAAGAGATTTATTTGCAATCTGAAAGTTAAATTGGATTGTCAAAGTTACTACTTTATTGTACAAACTTACCATTTTGCTTAAGAAACTTAAAACAGTGAGAATTAATAAGTCTAATTCAAATAATAGTAAGTTTTTGAAAATAAGATGGTAAGTTTTACAAAAAAAATTTAAATTTGATGAAAGATTGAAATTTACTTATTACACAAACTTACTATTTTCCTCAAAAAAACTTACATAAAATTCATAATCATTATTTTAATGGAGTCAGAGAAGATGCTAAAGGGCCAGAAGTGTCGCTAAAAAGATGAGTAACTTGGAACTAACCTTTTTTATTTGTTTAATATTTCCTAGATTTTTGGTTAGGCAAAGAATCATTTTGCACACATAACAACAAGAATAGGTTATTAGTACTAACAAACAAAAGTGATAAGTGTCTATTTTGTATGGTTGAAATATGTTTTTCTTTTTAGTATTTGTGTGTTTTTGTTATTTTAATGGCTAATTAACTAGGGTTTCTAGTGAAGTTTTGCATTTTATGGTTTAAGTAGAAAAAATGCAATTCCATGGATTAATGTAGTGAAAACTTCATGTTTTTATAGGATTAATGGCTCAATCATCAAATGAAATGAAATGAGAAGATATTTGCAATGAAACTTGGAAGGAAAGTTGGAAAATTGAAATATCTGAAGTTGATGAAGTTCAAAATTGGAATGAGCATAATGCAATTCAATCATTGAGGAACCAAGGGGTCAAAAGTCGAAGATTTCACGCTTCAATTTCGCGATGAAAAAATTCAGATTTTACAATTTTGCAGCTGATCTACGTCCCAAAAACGCGAAGTGCTAATTGGAAAAATTAAATAGCTTGCACGACTCTCTCTCAGTGGAGACAGGGAACAGGATCTGCGATGCGATCCGAGATGTTTGATTGAACTTGCAGCTGATTTTCAGAAATTTTCCAGCTTACTTCCAGCTCAACTTTGAATGAATTTCAGCTGCAAATTGCGTGAAGAATCTTGGAAAGTTGAAGAAACAACTTGTGGCAAATCCAAAACACAATTTGCATCAACTTTACAACTCATTTGATCCATGATTGAGATGCATGAAGACATGTTTGAAGCAATTCAAGGATGAAGATTCATAGAAGCCATTTTTCTTCACTTTTGAATCTTAAAATTTTTCTTGTGTTCACATGATGAAGTTTTGGAAACTTATGGAAGGATTTCTCCTATAAATAGGGCCTTTGGTAGACATTTTCAAATAACTTGAAGGAAGGCTATAAACACTACCAAAATGTATTCTTCACTAGTTTTTCTTAGTTCATTAGTTTAGTATAGTTAGTAGTGTAGTTATAATATAATACAAGTATGATCTTTTATTTCTTTTTCATATTTAGCTAAAGTTTGTGCCATGAGTTATGGATGAACTTTCTACATCTTATTTGTGCTGTTTATTTAATTATTTGATGCTATTATTTTGAGCAAGTTATTTAGTACTTTGGCTTTTATAATCATGATTAACCGGCCATTAATTGTGATCATTTTAAGGTGTTAAGTTTGCCATGAAAATTGAAATTTAACACTAGTTCATGAGATGCTAAAGCTAGGAAATCACTCACAAGAGTAGAGTGGCGCCTTTGTGGCTTTAGTGATCCATTTCATGTAATTTCATAGAGCAAATGAGTTTGTAGTTAATTCCATAACCATAAGTGTAGGTATGGTTTAGCTATAAGTATAGTTGATTCACTACGAAAGTATGTTTCACATGCATTAGGAAATTACGCCATGCTTAGCCAAAATAATAACATTAATTCAACCGGTAGCCTCATTTGCAAGAGTAGTAAGGAATTCCATAACTCTAGGAGTTTTTAATCGCTATGTTTACTTATTTTATTTCATGTTTGTAGTTTAGATTTACATACCTACTTGTGATAGTCTAAATAATAGAGGAGTTCGAAAAACACCAGTACTTGACAATCTTCCTTGTGGGATCGACACCTACCAAACCCTATGCTCGATAAATGATCTGTATACTTGCAGTAAACGGGGTGTTTAGGTTTTATAATTAAAATTTGGTGTATGGTAGAATCTCGTCAAAAAGTTCATTCTTTTTTCTCCTATTTCAATTAACTTGGGTATTATACAAAAGGTGGCGAAAAGAAATTGCACTTCCAACACATCAATGCAAGAAAAAGAGCACTTTTCTTAGAGACGGTTCTTTCCTTCAGTATCAATGCATGAAACTCATAGTTGAGTTCCCACCTCACAACTTTGTCTCCTTTATATTACCACAAGCGAGGTAAAAACATTTGACCGAAAGATTAAAGAGTCAAGAAATGACGATTATTCTCATCTTCAAGTAGCGCGTGTTAATGCTTTAAGTAAAAACCAAAACATTCCATGCAATTCATCCAATCCTTTTCAATTTAAGTTCGATACTTGCTTTTACTGTATAACATCCACAAGATCAGCTACACTCAATTCCTCTAAACACAAGCTATTAAAAAGTATGGTCAAAATTGAAAACCTCAAGAAATGACAAGTATGGATCAAATGCTGTCAAATTTTTGATGTTCATAACAAATTGACGAACTCCAGAATGAAACCAAAACAAAAAATAAAATGAAGATTGACCATCACCGGAAAACATATAAACAAACTGATATTTTATATTGTGAAAAGCATCGAGAATGTCCATGAATGACAATTAGCCTTGTGTGCTAGTAGGAAATTATCGATCAGTAGTGTCTCTGCTTAACCAACTATATGTTGTCAAATCAGTGAATTGAGTTGGGATCTGATTGTATACACACACATACACATTGCATTGATATCACTAGCTATTCTCATTATAGTTATCAATTCACTTT
Organism: Gardenia jasminoides; assembly: GCA_013103745.1. Classification (NCBI taxonomy): domain Eukaryota; kingdom Viridiplantae; phylum Streptophyta; class Magnoliopsida; order Gentianales; family Rubiaceae; genus Gardenia; species Gardenia jasminoides. The sequence goes on along the minus strand of CM023100.1, from coordinate 27,838,634 downwards.
TGATGCCTACAAGTTAAATTGGGTCTAATATGTTTAGTTTAGTTCTGAAATATTATTGTGGTAGATAGCATCTTTCTAGTTTTGCCCTTGAAATTATACTCACGTGAGATAGGCGTACTATTTTTAGTTGGAGAAATGAGCAAAAACCAACATTAGGAACAAACGGGCGCATATTTTATATATAAGGGACCATTCTAGCTAATTTTGAATGTGATGGACCATTTTTTTTTTCTTTTGAAAATGTGAGGGATTAATTTAGCTAATTTTCCATGTGATAAACTTCCTAGATAGCTCTCCATGACCTCAGATTTCTTTTTTCTTTTTTAATACCTTGCCCTTTATCCAATGTGGGATACACTTCTTAATGTTAGTTAATCACTTAATTGTAAACATGAAGGGCATCAGATAATTAATAAATCAACACAACTCACCGTCCAAATTGCTTTCCGCTGACCAAGGATTTAGCATTTTGATGGAAAACAATAAAAAAATAAACCCAGCCGGGTAGTGGATCATATCCGTCCCAGAATGAGACATATTACCTAACCGAAGAAATCAAACTAAGGAGACAAAAACGAAAGAGTGACTTAATCATTTCTTTTTATTTTTTGCTTCATTATAATATTATAGTAAAACATCTACAAATTAGTACTTCACAAATTAATAATCTCTATTAAATAATAATTTTTTCTGTCCTAACTTGAACCTACAAGGTAAACAAATAATTTTGATAAAATTATGAGATAATTTTTTTTTTTTGAAATCCTTACACAAGCCTTTGGTCCAATTCATATCATAACTTAATAATTTACTAAACTTTACATATCATATTTTCCTAAAATATGAGTTTGTTGTTGTTTTTTCTTAAATTTAAATCTACCTGAACGTCATCCCTTGTTTTTCTTATTGCATTTAAAAGTTCTGGACTTGAATTCTCATATTATAATAAGCAATTATAAAAAGTTATTGATGCTCTGAGTGTTTTCTTTAGTGTAGCAGGCTCTAAAGTTACTGTATCATTCTCAACTTTATCACTTACATATGTACATTGAAGACATTAATAGAATTAAGTTATACTTAGAAATCAAATAGATACGGATTAGTCTATATTCCTTTGACTTTTAGGCTTCTTTCATTTTACTAATAGAATTGTTCATATTTTTATAAAATAAATACTACTTTAGTAGATTAAATGAGTATTTTTTTTTGAATTTTAAGCACACTCAGTAAATTAATTAATACCTTTTTAAATTAATAGAATTTGTATGGTTCCAATCTTATTAATTCATGGAGGTTTTATTATAGAAAACAAAAGGTAGAGAGTTTCTTCATGGCTGACTCACATTAGAGTGCTACTTTAGCTTTTCCTTTTTGTCTTGGTCGGCATAGGGTGCTGCATTAGTCTTCTCTTTTTGTCAAATAGAGTGCTCCTGCCAATCGTAGGCCTTTACCTGTCATTGTTATGCAGAAGCAGCTCATAAAACTGAAAAAATTTGAGCACTCTCAGCAACAAAATTTCATTGAATAAAACTGGAATAATGCTTTACCAACGGTTTAACACTTAGTATCCAAAATATTGGAAAGACTTAATCGAAAACATAAAAGTGGCCCGCCAAAATGGCGGAATGTGGCTTTGAAACTGGGGCACATTTTCTTTCCTGGGCAGAAATCATCGCCTTTTAAAAGTTTGTTGTCCTTTTTGAATTTCTTGTCACGTCAACCAAGCCTCAAAGTGTCCTCGGTCGTCTGTTCATTGTATTTTCATCTTTTTTTTTTAATATATAAAACATTGCAGTTTCACTGAATTTGCACTAACAGTACAAATTGCTATAGTTCACGTGCCCAATCAAAGTAAAATGTAAACATTTGAGACTTATGTAAAGTATTTAGTGGAGATCCCATAATAACCACACCAAAACCATGATTGAAATTATTAACACCGGCCTATAGTCTAAGGCAAATGATACATCTAGGGGTGTGCAAAAAATCCGAATACCGAATTACCGACCGAATTCGAATTGAATTCGGTAATTCGATCGGTAAAATCGAATTTAAATATATCAATTCAATAAATCGGTTTCAAGAATTTCAATTGGTTTTACAATTAATTCAATTCGGTAATTCGGTAAATATTTACCGATTTCATATTCGATTTTCCGAATACATAATGTATTGAAAGATAAAATTAAATGTGAAATGCCTAATTTGGGTTAGGAAAATTCATATCAACTTTGATAAAGGCAAATGCATTTTTATTTGCTTCGATGCTCAATAATTTGGGGATTTTCTTTGATTTAAAACTTTCTAATTTTCTTTCCATTGTGTTTTTGAATAATTGTTTTATGAATTCGGTTAAATCGGTAAAATACCGATTTCCGAATTGAATTCGAATTGAAATCGAAATCGGAAATTGAATTGAATTGGTCGGTATTTTACCGGTGGTTTAAAAAATACCGATTTCATCCTACCGAATACCGAATTCGAATTCGATTCTCACCCCTAGATACATCCACAGGTCGTCTTTATTTTCACAACAAATGACTATCAAAATGACGATTATATCCTCCAATAGTTAAAGATTGAATGCACATTGAAAATTATAAATTTGTCATTTTAATTGAAATTGATTGTGACATTAAAATGGGAGTTGTGGCAGTGTCAACCCCTCATTGTCTAAGAGTGTCTCCTGGCTAGTTTGTACTATTTTCTGGGTAATTTAAAATCTCATTCTACCCCAAAAATTCCCCGACCTTAATACTCCTCCCAGTTGATAATTAATACCACCTGGATTGGAGAAGTTAAGAAAAAGTGACTTGACATTTTGTTACACTTTTTATACCCGTTAGTATAGGTTTTTTCTTTTAGTACTGTGACGTGACCAAGCTGTCCAAACTAGAGACAAAGAATAGTACAAAATGCTTGTCCAGCTGGTATACTCTATTGTGTTTCACAACCCAAGATGATGAAAATCAATTTTTACCTAACACTTAAAATATTATTGATTAATTAAAAAGGCAAGAAATTTCCACTGTAGCAGCATGATCCTTTGTCCTAAGAAAGATAACCTCAATAAACCCTGCAGATCACCTATTCTGCTCTCCATCTTCCCAGAAAATTAATTTCCTACTAGTTGCTAAAGAGTTCCTTGTTTGACGCTCGAGGGGTTGCTCCATCCAAGGAAGGAAAATATGTTCCATGCTCTTATTAGTGCCACTATATATCCAAAGCTGCCTGGGGACGGCTTTATCTCTTGCCTGCAGTACTGATAGGATTTTATTTATTCATTTTTGGTGATAGGATTGGTTTGGTTGGGGAGTAATAAAATACACTATTACTGTAATTTACTGCTTCATTAATCAAACTCAGAGACAGTATATTTTTCTATTACTAATATTACTAGATGTACTTGACATGGAGAGGAAGCCTAGACAATAGTCAGACACAACTGTACAATATAGTATAAAACTTTAGACATGTATCAGAGACAACTGAACAATATATAGTATATACTATATTATACGTTATCACTCAGGCAGTACGTATACCAATTGTTTTAAATTTACGAGAACGTTTGGGTGGCTGTATTTGGATCATAAGCTAGGATGGAGAATTGACAAGTGCTGCAATGAATCTAGCTCACTGAGTTATTCACGAACTTGTAGCACAAAATTTGAATTCAAACCTGTATTTAACCTAGCTTAAGCAGCTTAAATATTTTCACAAGTTCAAACTCAAATATATACATGTGAGGCTAGAATACTCATCAATTTAAATCAAGCTTGTCAGACGAATGAATGTCCGATTTTATTTAAACAAGGGACAGTGTGAAATAACCCTGTGTGTGTATGTGTATATTATATCCTTTATTAAAAAAATTCAGATGGTCAATTGTCATCTAATTTTTAGTTAATTTGAAAATTGTATTATAGCACACATAACATGCTCCGAAAATGTGAACAGATGTACTCAAACTTAACATTCTAGTGTTCAGACTTGTTCATTTATTTTAACAACATTGAAATTGTATTCAAGTTTTGTTTGTTTGTTTATCGAGGCAAACTCTAACGAGTTTTTATTTAGTCAAGTAGTTTGAGTTTTTTAAATATAAATTTCAATTTTTATGCTAATCAAAATCTAAAATAAAAAAGTGTACCGACCACAAAATGCTATTCATATTCAGCTTAACAATCAGGAGCCAAGTTAGAACCAGCTCTAACTGGCACGACCTCAATTCTATTATCGAATAATTTGATTCAGTCATTGTCTTTTCCCCTGCATGAAGCACCTTCCCTAGCTATGTTCCGTTAGGATTATATTTTCACTTTTCAAAGGGTAGTGCGGGGGTTTCTCTTAAAACTCAGAGCAGTAATTGTTGAGGCTTGGAGGAGTAAATAGTCTCTGAAATACCCGTCCGTTTCTTTGTGAAAAAAGACAAACCGCAATAGGCTTTCTTTTTTCTTATCTGTTCCTACCTGATTATTGAGTTCCACTCTTCCAAACAATATTTTCATCTACTTTATCTGTCGCAGCACCTGGGCCTGTACTCTTGGTTTCAAACAAAATCTTGCATATATTGTTGTTCGATTAAGTAGAAAAGTGCTTCTTAGTTTGATACTGATCTGCAGGCTAGCCTAGAAAAGATTGGATATGGCTGAACCTGTTGTTTCTCTGGTGATTGACAAGCTGAGTGATCTCTTGATTCAGCAAGCCATTCAGCAGATCGTATTCCTCAAAAATGTTCCTGGACAAATCGAGAAACTGAAAACATTGCTGATTGACATTCAGTGCTTCTTGAAGTTTGCAGATGAACAAGAGGATGATAACCCAGTGATCCGCAACTGGGTGTCTAAAATTAGAGATGCAGCTTATGAATCTGAGGATGTCATTGAGACATTTATCGTCAAGGTGCAGGCCTTAAAAAAGAAGGGCTTCCTGAAAAGGTTGTCTTGTTTTCCCAAACGGTTGTTATGTCTCTACAAAGTGGGGAAAGACATCGAATCCATCCAGGGAAAAATGTTTGAGATTGAGAAAAGTCGCCTGACTTTTGGTATTGATCAAGTTCTTGGGCAAGGGACGAGCACAAGAGGAGAGGAGCTGCGGAAATTGCTGAGATCCTCACCCTTCAGGGAGGACACGGATTTGGTGGGCCTGGAGGAGAAAACAAACTCGCTGGTGGCACAACTTCTGGTGCAGGACAGCAGCCGCCGTGTAATATCAATTGTTGGTATGGCAGGGGTTGGCAAAACAACTCTTGCCAGAAAAGTTTACAATCATGTTGACGTGAGTGGACATTTTGATTGCCGTGCTTGGGTCTATGTTTCTCAGAAGTGCAATGCACGGGAATTACTGGGGGAAGTCATAAAGCAAGTTGAAAAACAAACTAAGGAGTCACTTGAGTTGTTGGAAAGAAATGAAGCAGCAGATCTGGAGAGGATGCTTCGAGAGAAACTACAAGACAAATGTTACCTTGTAGTTCTTGATGATATTTGGGAAGAAGAAGCCTGGGATTGTCTTGCAGCGGCATTTCCTGATGTAAATAGTAGCAGCAGACTTCTAATGACCAGTCGTTACGTTAGGGTTCCTAAGCATGCAGATGCTCTTAGCATTCCATATAAGTTGGAGACCTTAGGGGAGGAAGATAGCTGGCAATTGTTTCTCAAGAAGGCACTTGTTCATAGTTTGAACTCAGAATCCAAGTTGTCTCCAGATCTAGAAGGCATCGGAAGAAAGATTGTTGAAAGATGTGATGGTCTTCCTCTGGCAATTTCAGTCATAGGACGCCTGTTACAAGGAAAGAGAAAATTGGAGAGTGAATGGCAAAGCGTGCTGGACACTCTCACTTCCCATTTGTCCAGTGGCCGTAAAGGAGTTTCTGCTATTTTGGCATTAAGTTACAATGACCTTCCTCCTGATCTCAAGACTTGTTTTTGGTCCTTTTCTGTCTTTCCAGAAGACTTTGTCATCCCAACATTTAAGTTGATCCATATGTGGATCGCTGAGGGCTTAATTCATCAAAAAGGAGTAGAAGTATTGGAGGATGTAGCAGCAGATCGTTTGGATATGTTGATCCATAGGAATCTGGTCCAGGTGGTAGCAGTGAAGGCTAATGGGTTGGTCAAAAGTTGTCGAGTTCATGATTTATTGCGAGAATTAGCTATTGCAAAAGCAGAGGAGGTAATGTTTCTTAAAATCTTTGGAGAAAGTAGTAGTAGTTATCCCTCATCTAAATGCCGGCATCTTGTTGTTCATTCTTGCTCTGAAAGACTTAACTATCCTGGAGAATTTGAGCATTCAACCCCTCCTCTCCGCTCCTTGATCTTCTTCAATCTTGCAGGAGTTGAACATGAATTTAATTTGAGTTTTGCAAGGTTCAAACTACTTAGAGTGCTTGACCTGGAAAATATGAATATCTCGTATTTACCTGAAGAAATTGGTGAACTCAGTCTTCTAAGGTATCTTTGCTTAAGATACACGAGAATCAAAAGGCTTCCACTCTCTCTAGGTTGCTTGCAAAATCTGCAAACGCTTGACATATATACTTTCGACTCAGTAGTGGAGGTCCCCGATGTGTTATGGAAGCTTAAAAATCTGCGGCATTTTTATACATATGAAACAAATAAACTTGTACCACTAAAGTTTGATACTTTGAAGAATCTCCAAACTCTGTGTTATGTACATCTAGATACTCTGATTCATAACAAAGTAATGTTGTTAACCAGCATGAGGAAATTGGGGGTGTGGATAGAAGTAAGCTCAAGAATTGATGAATTTTTTACTTCAATTACTGAGCTTCCGAAACTTGTCCACCTGGTATTGTTGACGGATACAGAAATGGGGTGTCCATCTCTGACTGGCCTTTCCCATCTCAATTATGTCAAACGGCTAAAGATATCTGGCGGGTTGACTGAGCTACCTAGCCCTCATACTTTTCCCCCAAGACTCTCTCATTTGTCGTTGTGTGGCACAGAACTTGCAGAAGACCCCATGCCAACACTAAAGAAGTTTGAACACCTTTCCATTCTGAAACTGAAATATGCCTATACAGGAAAAGAACTAGTCATTTCAGAAAACCAGTTTCAAAACCTCACAGTCCTTCAGCTTGATAACCTGCCTAATCTGATAGAGATCAAAATCGGGAGAGGTGCAATGCCACAGCTCAGGTGCTTGCGAATCAGCGACTGCTACTTTGTAGAAATGCTTCCCGAGGAGCTGAAGTTCATGAAAGCTCTTGAAAGGCTGGAGGTAGTAGACATGCCAAAAGAATTCGTCACCAGGCTACAAGGAATGGATTCATACAAGGTCAGTCATGTCCCCAACATCATCGTGACTGCCATTCTTGACCCTGAGAGGTTGCAAGTGAAGCTTGCAGTTCGAAGAGTCGCAGAGATGTTTGTAGAAGCAGGCCGGAGAACTTCATAGCTGAATTTTTCAAGTAAACTATAATTGAATTTCTGATAGGGTGCATTTTGGTTGTTTATTGTGTTAATATTTCCTAATTATTTAGACTAAAAATTGTACTATTTGGTGGATTCGACTGAATTTGTGTATTTGGTGATAAATGCAGAAATTGGTGGAAAAGATGCTGAAAAGCTGTAATTCTAGAAGAGGTCCTGACGATTAGGCGTGGGCGCGCCTAATTGGTATGTTCATGGCTGAGGTGTGAAGATTCCAAGTCCAAGTGGGCAGTTTCCAAGCATTGAGAATTCCAAATTTGAAGACGTGCAGGAATTAGTTATCTTGCTTTCTTATTTAGTAGTTTATTTTTATTAGGAAACTACTTTAATATTTGTATTAGGAAATTGGCAGTTTGACTCTTTTTAGAGCTTTCCTATTTGATTAGTATTAGGAGTTTCCTTTTTCCGTGGCAAACGTGGATTGAAAGGGAATTTGCTAGTTGGGAAGCGAAGTGACTAGTATTAGTATTAGGAGTTTAGTGAGTTTTAATTGGGGGATTGCAGGGGTTTTTCCGTGAGATACATCAAACGTATTTTTATTTACAAACATTCACGGATGGCCTGGGTAATTTCTATGGAAGTCTCTTGTGGAATCAACTCCGTCATGCGTCGCTAATTCTCTCGTCTAGTCAAAGATCAACTCGACGACACAGTCCAAGATATTTGTGAGATCTAACTGATTTATTTTTCGTTCATTTAATTCTTTGGTATTTGTGTGTTCATTGTTTTATATTCTTATGATTATTTTGTTAGTTGGATGTCAAGGACCCGATATTCATATTAACTTGATAATCTACCGCCAATTTAATTCGCTAAATCCGTAATTGTTTAGTATCTTTGCTTAAGATATTCATATCAACTAATTTTTCTTATTATATTTAAAAGTTCTGGACTTGAATTCTCATATTATAATAAGCAATTATAAAAAGTTATTGATGCTCTGAGTGTTTTCTTTAGTGTAGCAGGTTCTAAAGTTACTGTATCATTCTCAACTTTATCACTTACATATGTACATTGAAGACATTAATAGAATTAAGTTATACTTAGAAATCAAATAGATACGGATTAGTCTATATTCCTTTGACTTTTAGACTTCTTTCATTTTACTAATAGAATTCTTCATATTTTTATAAAATAAATACTACTTCAGTAGATTAAATGAGTATTTTTTTTTTGAATTTAAGCACACTCAGTAAATTAATTAATATCTTTTTAAATTAATAGAATTTGTATGGTTCCAATCTTATTAATTCATGGAGGTTTTATTATAGAAAACAAAAGGTAAAAGAGTTTCTTCATGGCTGACTCACATTAGAGTCCTACTTTAGCTTTTCCTTTTTGTCTTGCTCGCATAGAGTGCTCCATTAGTCTTCTCTTTTTGTCTAACAAAGTGCTCCTGCCAATCGTAGGGCTTTACCTGTCATTGTTGTGCAGAAGCAGCCAATAAAACTGAAAAATTTTTAGCACTCTCAACAACAAAATTTCATTGAATAAAACTGGAATAATGCTTTACCAACGGTTTAACACTACCAGATATAATTAGTATCCCAAAACAAACCCTGATATTGGAAAGGCTTAATCGAAAACATAAAAGTGGCCCGCCAAAATGGCGGAATTTGGCTTTGAAACTGGGGCACATTTTCTTTCCTGGGCAGGAATCGTCCCTTTTAAAAGTTTGCTGTCCTTTTTGAATTTCTAAGGTATCTTTGCTTAAGATACACGAGAATCAAAAGGCTTCCACTCTCTCTAGGTTGCTTGCAAAATCTGCAAACGCTTGACATATATACTTTCGACTCAGTAGTGGAGGTCCCCGATGTGTTATGGAAGCTTAAAAATCTGCGGCATTTTTATACATATGAAACAAATAAACTTGTACCACTAAAGTTTGATACTTTCTCCCGTAGCATCTCCAATTTCAGGTATAGAATCTGTTGATGAAACTCGCTCCATATTGTGCTCTTCTTCTCCTTCCATTAGAACAAGTACCTAATATTGATTACAACCATAGAACAGTCAATTTTTGGTTTGCAAAAAATTACAGTAAGTGCTTGAATAATTACCATTAAGTACGGGGAAGATATCCAAATCCATTTAATAATGGATTATATGGATTGATAAGTGGATTTGAATCCACATTGCTACCTCTAAACAGAAGTATTTGATTAACATTCTTGGGGGGCATCCAGAACCTTAGGCTTAATTAGTTACTCACAGCTGTCGTTCATTGCAGTTACAAAAAGAACAAATGTGCTTGATGGAGCCATTACAAAGGACCTAATCATTTCGTGGGGTAGATCAACTTATTGCTTGGATGAGACAGCTCCGAAGAACGATATAATCTTTAAGAGAGCTAGGATGAGTCAACCAATTTTATAAATCTAACAATCAAAAAAATAACAGTTGTCTAAAGTAAAACTTAATACCTACAGCCCCAATCGAAGATTTCAACAGCTAAAACTTTTGCAAGTTGATCGTAACAGAAGAAACATAACAACTAAAATCTATAAGCAAAATCATTTATGTCTGTAAGATTTACATGTATACAGTGACACATCCATACATTCAAATTCAGTCTGCAACTTTGGTCAGGAACAGACATAGTTGAATATAGATTAACCAGATAACAGCAGCACAAGCTGGACTACTATAAACAGTTGCACCAGATAAAATATAAACTAGTACAGGTCTGATGCCTATGTGAGTGTCTCTCTATATATCTCTCTCAATGTCCCTCAACATCCCGCATCAGACGTTGCAATTTCAGAGGCAGAGGCAGCAGGCCCTACAATTTTTCTGCTTCCACCATGACTATGAAAATCATTGAACCATAGCCACATCCAAGGAAGTTAATGCTAGTTTTCATCATTGAGGGCAAGAATAAAGACACAAATTTTTCTATTCAACAATGAGCATTTCGTCTGTTAAAGCTTTTATCTAATAGGAAATCAGTGATAGAAATCAGGGATATAATCAGCACTTCAGAGCAGACTCCAATATCTTGTTCTCCATGTTAATCTCATCATACATATCATACCACATATTCTAGAGGAAAAAGCAGCGAAAGAAAAAAAAATACAAAAGCAATAAAAAAGAACAGAAAAGGAAGCAGAAACAGTAACGAACAACAGAGGACAGGCATGAAAACAAAGCACGGATGGGAAAAACGATCATCACACCAGCGAAGAAAACAGTCAAACAACACAAAATAATCCTTTAATCCACAAGATCAGCATTTAATATAGAAAAAGTATTTCTTTAATTGCCATCAAAATAGTTTTCTGACTATCGATGATTAGTTCAAAGACAGAAAAATCACACGCCTTCTTGTAGTTTGGTGGACGCTTGTCTGCAACTCGACTAGCCCTCCAAACGGAAGAGGAATCCACTTGAATTTTAGCGTTTTGGGTACTTTCGATGATTCTGTAGTTCAAAGACAGAAAAATCAGACACTATCGATGATTTTGTAGTTTGGTTGAAAGGAATCGTTTGCTGCTACTGCTGCAATAATTAGAAGAGCATCGAATTTGGGGTATTGAGGGGTTGGGGAAATTGAAATGCGAATGAAGAATCGAAGAAGAGAAGATTGCTGCGTTCTTCGGGGCACCCACAATCAGAGAACAGATCACATAGGTGAAGGGGAGAGAAGGTTGATAACATTTGAGTTTTGACCTAAACTACAAAACGACGCCGTTTTAAGTTTGTTCTTCTATTTGATCTTTTTAGTTTTTAATTGGTTTTTAACTTAAATGGATATAAATGGTTTTGTTGGATAATCGAGCTAAAACCATTTAATTTAATGGTTTTATTTCACCCAACCAATAATAACCACTCATCTAAATGGATAATCCAAATCCATTTAATAATGGATTATACGGATGGATAAGTGGGTTTGACTCCAGCAAAGAAGGAAGCCTTCCTTCTTTGCACCCTTTTCTTCCTTCTTTGTTACTCTTGTCGTGCTCATTAGCTTCTGAGGTGTCCAGAACTTCAAATGAAGTGTCTACATAGATCCTAAATCAGCACCAGTGTCATGCTACAAACTTTGCAGCCTTTTTCTCCCTTCTTTGTTTCTCCCTCCTTTGTTTCTCTTATTGTGTTCATTAGCTTTGAGGTGTCCAGAACTTTAAATAAAGTGTCGCGTCATGTCCAATTACGGGTATGGTTGGGAAGGAAAAGAATCCAGGTGGGCATGGCTCGTTATACTTTCTGGTTTCCTGATATGCCAAGACAAGCATCAGGGAGTGGGTCACTAGCAAACTCTCCAGATTTGTCCATTTGTGCCACTTGTACCTTCCCAGTTTGATATGACCTCCAAAGCCTAAACTAGAAAAAGATTAGATATGGCTGAAGCTGCTGTTTCTCTGGTGATTGACAAGCTTGGTGATCTGTTGATTCAGCAACCCATTCAAAGGATTGTTTTCCTCAAAAATGTCCCAGCACAAATTCAAACACTGAAAACATTGCTGATTGAGATGCAGTATTTCTTGAAATCTGCACACCAACAGCAAGATGACAATCCTATGATCCGCAACTGGGTATCTAAAATCAGAGATGTAGCTTATGAATCTGAGGATGTCATCGACACATTCATTTTCAAATTTGAGTTCTTGAAGAAGAAGAGCTTCTTTAAAAGAATTGCTTGCTTTCCAAAACGAGTGTTTTATCTATGCTCGGTGGGGAAAGAAATTGAATCAATCTTGGAAAAGATAAATGAATGTGAGAAGAGTCGTCAAACTTTTGGTATTGAACGAAATCTTGGAGAAAGGGCAAGTTCTAGAGGAAAGGAGATGCGGAAATTGCGGAGGTCGTCACCTTTGCAGCAGGACAAGGACCTGGTGGGTCTGGAGGAGAAAACAAAGTCGCTGGTAGCACAACTTCTGGAACAGGACAGCTGCCGCCGTGTTGTATCAATAGTTGGTATGGCAGGAGTTGGCAAAACAGCACTTGCAAGAAAGGTTTACAATCATGCTGATCTGACTGGACATTTTGACTGCCGTGCCTGGGTTTATGTTTCTCCGAAGTGCAATTTCAAGGAAGTAACGCGTAGAATCATCAACCAAATCGAAGAACATTCCAGAAAGTCACTTGAGAAGTTGGAAAGAATGCAAGATGCAGATCTGGAGGAAACGCTTCAACGCAAACTACAAGAGAAACGTTACCTTGTAGTTCTTGATGATATTTGGGATGAAAGGGCTTGGGAGTGTCTTGCGGCAGCATTTCCTGATGAACACAAAGGAAGCAGACTTTTAATGACTAGTCGCAATGTGAATGTTCCTCAGCACGCAGATCCTGTCTGTACTCCTTATAAGTTGGATAAGTTAGGAAAGGAAGATAGCTGGCAATTGTTCCTTAGGAAGCTTTGTGTCCATGATCTGGAATCATCAGATTCCAAGTTGTCCTCAGAATTGGAAGACATTGGGAGAAAAATTATAGAAAGATGTGATGGACTTCCTCTGGCAATTTCAGTCATAGGATGCCTGTTACAACAGAAGAGAAAATTGGAGAGTGAATGGCAGAGCGTGCTGGATACCATCAGCTCACATTGGGCAAGTGGCCCCAAAGGAGTTTTAGAAATTCTGTCCTTGAGTTACTATGACCTGCCTCCAGATCTAAAGACTTGTTTTCTGTACTTTAGTTTCTTTCGAGAAGGCCGTGCCATTCCAACACGTAAATTGTACCGCCTGTGGATTGCAGAGGGCTTGATTCATCAAAAAGGAGCAGAAGTACTGGAGGATGTAGCGGCTGATCTTTTGGATAAGTTGATCAATAGAAATTTGGTCGAGGTGGTAGCAGTGAAGGCAAATGAGATGGTAAAGCGGTGTCGAATCCATGATCTACTTCGGGAATTGGCTATTGCAAAAGCAAAGGAGGAAATCTTTTTTGAGATATCTGCGGTACGTACTAGCCCTCCCTCATCTAAATGCCGGCATCTTGTTGTTCATTCTAGCAGTGAAACACATAATTTCCCAGAAGAATTTGAGAATTCAACACCTCATCTCCGCTCCTGTATCTTCTTTAAGCTTGCTGAATTTGAACAGGTTGTTAATTTGAGTTTTGCAAGCTTAAAATTACTTAGGGTGCTTGATCTGGAGAATATGAATGTCCAATATATACCTGAAGAAATTGGTGAAGTTATTCTTCTAAGGTATCTTGGTTTAAGAGGAACAGGAATCAAAAGGTTACCAATTTCTTTAGGTTGCTTGCAAAATCTGCAAACTCTTGACATATATTCCATTGATTCAGTAGTGGAGGTTCCCAATGTGTTATGGAAGCTTAAAAATCTGCAGCATTTTCATGTTTATGACACAAATCGAGGGGTACCACTAAAGTTTGATACGTTGAGGAATCTCCGAACTCTGTGTAATGTGCATGCTGATAATCTGATTGGTAACAAATTAATGTCGCTGACCAGTATGAGGAAATTGGCTGTGTGGATAGATGGAAGCTCAAGAACTAACGAATTTCTTGATTCAATTGAAAAGCTTGAGAGCCTTGTATCTGTGCAGTTGTTATGCCGTGGGAGACAGGGAAATCCATCTTTGATTGGACTTCCAAATCTGAGTCATGTCAGAAAGCTCAAGTTATCGTTGCGGTTGAATGATCTACCTAGCCCCAACAGTTTTCCCCCTAAACTCTCTCATCTGTCATTGTGTCGCACAAGACTTGCAGAAAGCCCCCTGCCAATACTGGAGAAGCTGGAGCATCTTTCTATTCTCAAATTGGATGATGCCTATGTAGGAGAAGAACTAGTCATTTCTGAAAACGGGTTTCAGAATCTGAAATTCCTTGAGCTCACTGGCCTGCTTCATCTGGTACAAGTACATATTTGGAGGGGTGCAATGCCAGAACTCCGGTGCTTACGCATCAGCGGCTGCTACTGTTTAGAAATGCTTCCTGAAGAGTTGAAGTCCATGAAAGATCTTGAACGGCTGGAGGTAACTGCCATGCCCAAAGAATTCATCACTAGGCTTCAAGGAGTAGATTCATACAAGATCGGCCATGTCCCCCACCTGACCATGGAAAGCATTGAGTCTAAAAAGTTGTACAACCAATTTCGACAAACTGCTGGGTAAGTTAGAGCACAGGCCAATGAATTCGCTGCTCACTACGTTGTATAAACAGTTGTAAAAAAAACCTTGAATATTGAGCTTTATGTGTTAAGATGTTCCCAATAGCAATTGTTTTTCAAGATTTCACTTGCATGGATGTATTCTATGGTCTATCTTATCATTCATATGCATTATCTTTGCATCATCCTCCTTACTTCATTCACACTTTCTCACATTCACGCCTGTCGAATCACTGGTCTATTGTCCTTCATGCCTTTTCAAAATTTCGAGGAATAATAGATCATTGTTGGATGCAACCCAACAAAAAATAGAAATAAAAGAAAGAACTGTTTCAGATCCTATTTCAAATTTGAAGTAACGTAAATGTGATTCCTATAATATAGGAGAATATCTTGAATTCAATAATATGTGGACTGACTATTCTTTAGTCATTTACGGGACTGCATCCAAAGCAGTAATTTGATTGATTTGGGCTTTGCTGGACCTGCTCTGACCTGGACCAACTCAAGAGAAGGGAAAGCTAACATTCGGAAACGGCTTGATAGAGCTGTCAGCAATGAGAGTTGGAGACTAAAATTTCCAGAGGCTGAACTGAGACACTTGGTAAGAACTCACTCTGACCATCATCCCTTATTAATTCAACTAGAAGGAGGAGCACGAAATGTGAGGAATAAATGTTTTAGAACAGAGTTGGCCTGGTTTTCTGATCAGCGTTTCTGGGAGGAGGTGAAGAAAGTATGGGGTGTACAAGGAACAACTTTGGACAAATTCTCTTTGTTTCGAACTGAGATAAGTAACTGGAATAAGGAAGTGTTTGGGAATATTTTTAGAAGAAAAAGGAGGTGTGTGGCAAGGCTGGAGGGGGTACAAAAAATTCTCTCACAAGGGCCGAACATTGCTCTAGAAAAGCTGGAAAGGAAATTGATTGGGGAGTTTAATCGCATCCTCGAACAGGAAGAACTTTTCTGGTATCAGAAGTCTAGAGAGGATTGGATAAAAGGTGGGGAAAGAAATACTAGATTTTTTCATACCTCAACAATTGTTCGTAGGAAGCAGAAGTGTGTTAGTTGTCTAAGGGATGATGAAGGAAAGTGGCAAACAGAACCAGAAATCCTCAAGCAGATGGCCTTGGATTTCTTTGAGAAGCTGTACACGGATGATAATCAAGTGGCGAAAATCACATGTTCAAAGACTTTTCCGAGGTTGGTACAAGATAATCTGAATAACATAACTGAG
Organism: Gardenia jasminoides; assembly: GCA_013103745.1. Classification (NCBI taxonomy): domain Eukaryota; kingdom Viridiplantae; phylum Streptophyta; class Magnoliopsida; order Gentianales; family Rubiaceae; genus Gardenia; species Gardenia jasminoides. The sequence goes on along the minus strand of CM023100.1, from coordinate 27,822,874 downwards.
GCAGTAAATGCTCATGAAGTGAGGAGAGCAATCTTTGATATGGGAGATGACAAATCCCCAGGCCCGGATGGTATTCACGCAGGGCTATTAAAGAAAGGATGGGGAGTCGTGGGAGGCTCAGTAGTAGACTTCATCAAAGAGGTGTTCAGGAAGAAGTGTATTCCATCGGAAATAAACGATACAGTTATAACGCTCATCCCCAAGATGTCATCCCCGGAAACAATTGCTCAATTTCGGCCCATATCCCTCTGCAATGTGCTGTATAAGGTGGTGACTAAGATCCTGGTCCAACGGATAAGACCACTAATTGGTGATCTCATTGGAGGGACACAGTCCAGCTTCATCCCGGGGAGATTGACCTCTGATAACATCATGGTGGTACAGGAAGTTATACATACCTCAAGGAAATTAAGAGGTAAGAAAGGGGTGATGGTAATTAAAGTGGATCTTGAAAAGGCATATGACAGAGTTAATTGGGAATTTCTTGAAGACACCATTCGTCTGGTTGGTATGGCTGAAGATACCATTGGCATGATTATGAGCTGTGTGCGAGTACATCAGACAGAGATTCTCTGGAATGGGGAAAGAACAGCTCCTTTTTTTCCTAAGCGCGGATTGCGGCAAGGGGACCCTCTCTCCCCTTACCTGTTTGTGCTGTGTATGGAAAGACTATGTCATCTAATAGAAGAATCGGTGGAAAAAGGGGACTGGAAGCCTATCAGAGCGTCAAGAACAGGGCCGCAACTGTCACATTTGCTCTTTGCAGATGATTTAATCTTATTCTCAGAAGCCACACAGTCTCAGGCAAGGGTGATACAAGATATCATGAGCAAGTTTTGCAAATGTCAGGACAAAAAGTTAACGTATCTAAATCGAAGATATTTTGCTCTCCCAATGTACGGGTTCGGAAGGTAAGGAAGCTGAGCAGAATTACAGGAGTACCATGGACTAAGGATTTGGGGAGATATCTTGGAATGCCCATCCTTCACAGGAGGGTCAGCCGAGATACTTATTCAAATATTCTGGATAAAGTCAACCAGAAATTAGCAGGGTGGAAAGGTAAATGTCTATCTTATGCTGCAAGAGTAGTCCTGGTTAAATCAGTTTTATCAGCTATACCTAGCTATGCTATGCAAACGACCATGTTACCAGCCTCTGTATTGGATGAATTAGAGAAATGTGCCAGAAGGTTTCTTTGGGGGGACAGTGATGGCACTTACAGATTGCATCAGGTAGGTTGGGGAACGATTACTAGGCCTAAGGAGAAGGGAGGTTTGGCTATCCGTAGACTCAGGAACATGAACAGAGCTCTACTTGCAAAATTAAACTGGAGATTCATTCATAGTGAAGGAGCTCTGTGGGCAGAAGTGATCAAAAGGAAGTATTCCTTGAACTATGGGAACAATGACATAAATATTAAGGCCAGGAATGGGGCTTCATCGAATTGGAAGGCATTATGCATTGGAAATGAGATTGTGAGGGATGGAATTAGATGGAGGCTGGGGAATGGCGAAACTTTAAGATTCTGGAAGGATAATTGGTTAGAGCAGGTTCCCCTAGAGGAATTGGCAGTGATCGACATCCCAGTAGAAGAAATAAATAAGGCAGCGAGAGACTATTGGGATGAGGGGGAAGGATGGGATTATGAAATGTTGGAAAGTTATCTGCCCCATAGCAGCATGTTAAAGCTTAGGTCCATGTGTATTATGAGAGGGTCTAACCCGGATAGACCTTGCTGGGCACCAGATGCCAGAGGAAATTTCTCCACAGCTACGGCTTATAAGTTGGCCAGTGAAGAGGAACATCAGAGCATGAGGGAGACAAGAGGATGGAAGAGACTTTGGGCACTTAAAGGCCCCGGCAGGTGGCAATTTCTATTATGATTGATCAGGCATGGAAAGCTGCTAACGAATGAGGAAAAGAGGAGAAGGCACATTCAGTTAGAGGCTAAATGTAAGATATGCAACCACTATAAAGAAGATGGATTACATGCGCTCAGGGATTGCCCTTGGATACTTCATATATGGAAGCAGTTAGTGAAAGATTCAAAGTGGGAGAAATTTACGAGCCTGCAAATGGAAGAGTGGATTGATTGGAACGTGAAAGAGAAGGATATTGGTAAGAATGAAGAAATCTGCTGGCAAGTTTTGTTTCAGTACCTTATTTATTATGTGTGGACTGCAAGAAACTTAGCAAATGCAGAAGGGGACCATAGCAAGCTAAATCTGAAAGTTGAGATGTGCCTGTATCAAGCTCAGCAAGCACAGGAAGCGCTTAAAAGAGGGGCACACGACAAACCTATGGATTGGAAATTTATTTGCTGGCAGAAACCTCAACCAGGATGGATTAAAGTTAATGTGGATGGTGCATCTACGGACAATGCAAGGAGAGCAGCAGCTGGAGGTGTGATAAGAAATGAATATGGTAGATGGATTAAAGGATTCATTGTTAACCTGGGGAGTGCGAGCAACAATGTAGCTGAACTATGGGGGTTAGTGCATGGGTTGGAGTTGGCTTGGACAGAGGGTTATAGGAAAGTGTTAATTGAGACTGATTCATTGATTAGCACTTTGTTAGTTGCAGAGGAGGAATCCAACAGTACGCATGCAAATGTTATAAGAAGAGTAAAAGAAGGGCTGAGTAGAAGATGGGAATGCACTCTGGTGCACACCTGGAGAGAAGGGAACAGGGTTGCAGACGCACTTGCTAAGCTGGGCTTGTCAGCTGCACCAGGTTTAAGTATGTTGCAGGCCCCTCCTGAAAATGTTAAAAGTGTTTTGTATGAAGACCTGATAGGGGTGACTTCCCCAAGACTTGTAAATAGGTAGTGGGTTTCAACCCTCCATTGTACCAAAAAAAAAAAGAACCATTCCGGAGTTCACATTAGACATAACCACCATTTGTTTAAGAATAGTGCGTCTAGCAATAAGCTTGAATTAAGCAAGAAAAGGAACGCAGAGGCTAACAAAAAATACCTATTTTCTTTAGTCATTTATTTTCCCCGCTTTATGTAGTCTTTTTTTTTTTTTTTTTCCTTTTCCATTGGCACAAATTTCTTAGTCTTTTTTCCTTCTCCATAAGTGCTAGTTTCTTGTCTTCTTCTCTTGAAACAGATAGACTCTGTGTGCGAATATACTAATTAATAATTGAGTTATTCAATTGCCAAGAATAGTTAATTTCTTCCAAATCAATGCACAACCCTTTTCCTAGATCTCCGCTTTGCACTCCAATTCTAAAGAAGGCGTGGGACGCCAACCACGCTTTCTACAACACAAAGCTGTGGATATTTTTTTCTTTTGTACTCCGTCCCACTTTGTTAGGCTTAGTTTGTTTTTCACACAGATTAAGAAAAGTTAGGTAACATTGTTGAAATATTTATATCTTCCTAAAATACCCTTAATTAAATATAGTATGACTAATGCTTGCATTAAATGATAAAGAAAGACTAATGCTTGCATTAAATGATAAAGTAGGTAGTACTAAACAACAACTTCCATTAATTAAGGGCATTTTAGAGAAATTATAGATTAACTATATTCTACAATTGGAAAGTGGACTACAATTTGGGACAAACCAAAAAGGAAAACAGGCCTAACAAAGTGGGACGGAGGGAGTATTATCACTCCTTCCTTTGTTAATCACACTTTCGCTGTCCATTTATTCTCAGCAAGAGATTATTGGGTCCCTTTCTATAGGTTTCTTGCAAACCTGCAAACACTTGACATACATTCTTTTGAGTTAAGTTGAGGTTCCCAATGTGCCATGGAAGCTTAAAAATGTGCCGCATTTTTACAATTATGAAACGAATCGAGTTGTATACTAAAGCTTGGTACGCTCACGAATCTCTAAACTCTTTGGGATGTGGACCTAAATGATAATAATATAAGAGTTATTTGATTCGAATTCCACAATCACTATCATTATTAATATTATAGAGATGAAAACTCATAATGTATTTGTTAGTGTGTAATGGTTTATTATTTCACTTTTTCATTATTTCTTCTTTCCCCATTAGGACTGATGTAGCAAAGAATATTTTTTTCTTTATTTGTTGAAACTAGCAAAATGATGACAATTTTTTTTTTATTTTTACATTTGAGGAGAATAAAATGGATAATTAAAATGATTCCCTAATGGGAGGTAGTTAATCAAAATTCCCATAAAGAAGGTCTATCATTCTCATTGACTTGTTTCCATTGGTCAAAAACAAATATTATATATGGGTATAATTGAATTTAAAACACCCACTAACGTTCTTAACCAGCTTGAGGAAGGAAGCTCAGGAATTGAAGAACTTTCCATTTCCATTGCTTTGCTTGAGAACATTGTCCCCCTGAAATTGTTATTTGCCCAAATTTGTTTGGATTGCCTTTATTTGTCTAAAAATTTTTCTTCGCATCATCGACACAAATTCTAATCACTTTTTTATCTCACATGCATCACATCAAAAAAGCGCTAAAGTATTCCTTTCAACAATTTATCCCAAATAATCTACTATCCAAACGCACTAGACTGAACTACTTATCTAGCCCTTATAATTTTTCCCCAGGCACTCTCATTTTTGTCGTTGTGGGCGCAGAACTTGCAGAAAACCCAATGCCAAGACTGGAGAAGTTAGAACACGATTTCATTCTGAAACTGAAAGATGTCTAAGCAGGCAAGAAATTGGTAATTTCACAAAACAGGTTTGTAAACCTAACGTTCTTCAGCTTGTTAGGGATCAGAATGGGCAGAGGTGCAATGCCACAGCTCAGGTGCCGGCGAATCAGAAACTGCTACTTTGTAGAAATGCTTCCTGAAAAACTGAGGTTCATGAAAGTTCTTGGAAGGCTAGAGATAGAAGACATGCCAAAAGCAATAATCACCAGGCTTGAAGAAACAGATTCATACAGAATCAGCCATGTCCCCAGCGTTGTCATTGCTGGCATTCTCTGAACAATCTAATCACATATTGCAAGTGAAGCTCCAAGTTCGAAGATTTTCAGAAATATTTCTTACAGCGAGTAATGAAACTGCATAGTTAGTCCCCCGGTTCATGTTCAGTTTAAAGCCACAAGTCAATGATGCTTAGTACTAAATTTTAGTGAACCAACTCTGTATCACCAAGAGGAAAAGAGTGAATAAATTCATGCTTGCTGTGCAGAAATTTTCTTAGCAAATCAGTACCTTTTTCCTTTTTTTCTTTTTTTTTTTTTTTGGTTCAGTCAAGGAACTGAATCAAATTAACAAGTATTTTGAGGAGATTTCATATTACTCCTTCCATGATTGTAGACAAACACTGCCAATACGGATATTGGAGTGAGTTACATTGTTGTACTACCTTGTTGCAAACTCATTCTGCAGGCCTCACAAGTTCCATTTCCCTCTATTTGCATCTTGAGCCGTCCATTTCCTCAAGACCCACATGTACTTGTATAAAATGGATGGCTCAAGATATAAATGGAGGGAAATGGAACTTGTGAGGCCCCGGATCCATCTTTTTCCACCTCAATACTTCCAAAATGGTAGGCAAGAAAACATATGCCTTTGAGTTTTATTCTATCTTTTCTGTTTTTTGTTTTTTTCTTCTTTTCATGTGACACGACCAAGCAGTCCAAGCTGGAGATAGAAGAAGCTTTTGTTTTGTTTCCCAATCCAAAAATGATCTCCAGATTTTAGTATTCTTAAACAGTGAAACATCCTTTGTCCCAGGAAAGAAAACTGAGGTTCATGAAAGTTCTTGAAAGTTCCTGGGTTTGTTTGGATAGAGAGTATTTGAAATAATTTTTTAAAATAAAATACTGTAGCACTTTTTTGACGTGATGTGTGTGAGATAAAAAGGTGGTTGGAAAATGTGTTGATGATGCAAGCAAATAAATTTTGGATAAATTTTGTCTATCTTCCCACAACATTACTTTCTGGTAGTTTTAAGAACCCCGTTATTCTTCACACCTTGGCCACACACGCGCGCGCATACATGTATGCATGTATGTACATAATGATCCTTAGGATTTTTATTTTTTCAAATCTTTCTCATATTTTACAGAATTGTTTGTTCTTTCCCCCAAATTTCTAGCACGATACACTTGCACAATTGTAGCTTGTGTAGAACTTGATCACTTTGTTTTGTTGTCTATCTCCCCATAACATTACTTTCTAGTAGTTGCTAAGAACCACCCCACTGTGAACGAAGCAAGGAAGAGAAGTGAGGGAGCAAGACATCTGGCCTTAACGATTAACATTTTGTGGCAAATCTGGAAGAGCCGGAACAAAACTGAATTTGAGGAGAAAGAACAAATGCCTTGGGAAGTGATCCATAAAGCACAATCTGAATGGTTGGAATTTGAGAATATTTTGCCTACTTCTACTAGAATGAGTACGGGAGAAACAACTGATGCACAGGCGCCCCAACAAATGCAGCAAGATCTTGATACTATTTACATTAGAATTGCAGCCTATCAACAGCAGGGGGACAGCAATGTGGGTATTGGAGTGGTAGTTAAGGACCAGAATCATAGGTTCTTAACCGGATGGGCCTTGAAGGAGAAAAGCACGATGTCACATATTGCTGATGAAGCTATAGCAGTGCGGCTAGCATTATGCAAAGCGACAAGTCAAGCTTGGACAAAGATAATGGTTCAGATTGAGAATAAGGAACTGTTGCAGCTTGTTCAACTTCGGAAAGCCACCCATATAAATCTGAGGAATGCTGTGGAAGACATATTAGAGCTTAGTAAGTTGTTTCATATATGCTCGTTTTGTCTAGTTGAGAAAGATAGGAATCATATTAGTGGCCATCTTAGTAAGTATGCTTTAAGCATAATTCAGGATGAGGACATTTTGGATCTTCAGTGCCTAGGTGCACTGCTTGTGTAATCTCTCTCGAGCCTTTGCTCGTTTACTGTATAGCTTGACTGTTAATATATCCCAATTATCGTTTCGGAAAAAAAAAAAATAAGAACCACCCCCCCCCCCCCAAAAAAAAAACCCCTTTTTCTTTATACCTTGGCTATACATATGCATATGTGTGTGTGTGACGCACACACACGCACACATATGTATGTATATGTATGCATGCGTGTAGAATGGCCATCCCCATGAAAGCTGCGTACTTCAAATGCATGGGATGGTATTTATGTACGATATTAGAATTGATGACCAAGAGAGAAGGAAACAAATAACAAATGTCCAGCTCTACATTCCATTCTATTTTGGATCCGTACGTGTCCTTGTCCAATCTTCAGCGCTGTGGTTCAACAGCAAATATAACGTAACAATTACCATAAAACTCTCACATATCGAACTGTGAATTACCATATGCAGGGAAAGGGAGAGACTAGCAGGATAACCTTTTCAGGACACGATTCTAGAATCGACAATAATTAATACGAGCAGGCATTGTAGGCTATCAAATAGATGATTCCTCCAACTTACTCACGAACAATAAGGATTGCAACATACGAATTGACTAAACCAAGTTTATGGGGCACAAGCAATGATTATAAGATGATATCTCTCACAAGTATTGTGGCAGCAAAATCCTGGACCCCCCACATGGTTTTTGAGTAGAAGAGCCAAGACTGGAACAAGTCCAGAAATGTATAACGAGACGAGACAAACGGACGTCTCCCTTTGCGTTCACTCTTTTCAACCAGAGACACCATAGTTGCGAAAACAAAGGAGTTACACTGATCATATATTCCAACTAAAATGTATATGAGTTTAGCCTAATTCTGAAACTTACACAACTTTCTAATAGAGTACGAGAGTTCCCGGGAAATTCAGCTTTTAACTTGAGGTTGCTTGGAGGAAAGTGGCTGCTGGTTTTGTCCTTTTGGGGGAAGTTTGGATGCCATCAACCGCAATTCATTTGCAATCTCAGTGAAACTTGGTCTTTCTGATGGCTCTGCTGACCAACACCTTTCCATGAGTGACTTCCAATCTGGGTCACAAGACTCTGGCACATGTGGGCGCAGCGTGTTGCTCACAATACCACCTGCCATTTAGTACAAGGACAGTGTAATAAGAACCCAAGTCTCCCTGCATAAGAAATAACACTGCAAATACTGTCAAATATACGTGTGAGATTACCAATAATAGCCCCATAATGCAAGTCTGCATATGGTTCTTCACCAGTAAGTAGTTCCCACATCACTATTCCAAAGGAATATACATCAACCTAGTAAAAAATGTCAAAGCAAGCCTTTAAGTCAAGGCAGGGCATATCATAACCATATTCCACAATTTTGAAACTTAACAGACTTCATTACTAACTCCTCATTCATACCCCAGAGAGAGGGAGAAGGGGGAGAGGTAACTGAGGGAACGAGTCAATTAGCCAATGCAAGAAGATTTAAGAAACAAAAACCTTTTCAGACACAAGGTTATTGCTCCCATTAAGAAGCTCTGGTGCCATCCAAGGGAGGGTGCCACGCACACCACCTGAGATTAGTGTCTGACATTTTACCTTTGACAATCCCAAATCACCAACCTGAAAAGAAAAGAAAATGTACCAATCACAGTCTAATTATTGCAATTGATACTATAAGGCATCAAGATAATTAAGAGAACTGAGACAAACTCTTGATCCTATTAGGGAAGAGTGAAAATACAAGAATATGTTAACACTATTGTCAATCAATAGAGGATCACAAAGTCTAAAAGATCAAGTATTAAAGACTTCCAGTGCAGTAGAAAGTTGATAGACAAATGAACTCCAGATTTATTTCTTCCAGCCTTACTGTTCATCATAGTCCATTTCACTTTTAGATTTCCTTGAAAAGCAAAACCAATATATGGTTATTTCACAAATTTGCCTCCTTTCCTTGCCAAAGTCCAAGTTTGTAAATGGCACACATTTAATAGGTGCACAAGTAAAAAATATGTGTACTTCAAATTGGATTTTTTAAAAGAGAAATAATGATAAATTTAGCTGTTTTTCCCCCTAAAACTGTCACTACAAATATCTAGCATAATTATAAGTTTTCTGCAACTGAACTGCATAATGTGAAGGGTATAATATATCATTTCACATCAGTTCTTTCGTGTAATGTAAAGGGTATAATGCCCATTCCAAGTAAGCATCAGTTTGTGTCCATTCCAAGAAGTCACTATGCTTGAGGAAACTATTTGCCAACATAAGGATGGATTTTTATGTTAGCACTGAAGATGAGAACAAAAGCTACAATAAAATTATAACAAATCACAAGAAGTAACTAACCTTGCATATTGGCCGGTGCGGATCACGGAGATTAACCAATAGATTATCACTTTTCAAGTCAAAATGTACAATTTTCTTCCCATGCAAGTATTCCATCCCAAATGCCACATCCATAGCAATCAAGAGACGCTTGCGCTTATCAAGATTCCTGGTAACAAAAGTCATAATGCATCAGTGTTTACAACTTACTAGTGGCATATTTCTAGTTAAGTAAAAGAACAACGGAGAAATACTACACATACAGTGCCTTAATTATCTAATGACGCTTGCTAATAGGATAAACTTTGCAATCTTATGCATCATAACTGTTTCTTTAGGATCAAGATGTGACACTCTCATCTAAGTATACTATCTACGTTAGGTCTCTAAAACACCCCCTTCAACTCCTAACCCCCAAAAAAGGAAGTCCCTTTATTCCAGGGGAAGAAGGAAGCAAAAACAAAATAACTCCAAATTTGAAGACAATACGGACATTATGAGATGGAAAAATTACCCATCCCCTTTCTGCAAAGCATTCTTAGTGACCCATTATAGTATCCACTTTAAGACTCTAAAACACCCCCTTCGACTCCTAACCCCCAAAAAAGAAGTCCCTTTATTCCAGGAAAAGAAGGAAGCAAAAACAAAATAACTCCAAATTTGAAGACAATAAGGACATTATGGGATGGAAAATTTACCTATCGCCTTTCTGCAAAGCATTTCTTAGTGACCCATTAACCATGTATTCGGTAACAGTGGCAACAGAGCCTCCAGGACCATCAAGCACAACACCATAAAATGCAACCACATTTGGGTGGTGCAAATCAGCAAGGTTGATTGCCTCATTCCAGAAATCGTCTCTCTAATCAATCAGAAATTACGAAGCAGGTAAGTAACATATTTTCAGACAATAATTCGCATATGAAACACAGGACAAGAGAATAGACCATGCGTTCTTCTTCTGACGCCTTCCCTGCAAAGCATCTATCATTAATTCTTTTAATTGCAACATCTGTACCCCTCCACTTCCCATGATAAACAGTACCAAAAGTACCAGAACCCAATTCTCTTAGCTCTTCAAGATCGCTATTCTTAATAATCTGCAAACAGCCACAAAGAGCAGAAATAGGACAAGATACGGAAAAGAAATTTTAGATCAGCAGACAGATCTCCAAGATCAATAAGAAATGAACAAAAAACCCAAACTCAAACCTGTAAGCGGCCAATGCCATCTGAAACAGGGAACCCAAAATTTATCTTCTCAGGCAATTTGGCCTTGATTTCCTAAATAAGTATATCAGGAGCAATGAAGTGCATAAGAAGGCCGTAATAAGAAGAAAATGGTGTAACAGTCTGAAAGGATCATCAAAAACAGAACAAAGAAGAGTCACATACCTCAACTGTATCTACATTCAGCACTCCTCCTTTATCAACATTGTTAAGTTCATTGTTTTCAATGTTTGTAGAAGGTGATTCACTCCTCCCATGTCCTGATAAATCAGGATTTGAAGGCAGGGAAGACTGAAGGACAGAAGCTGCTACACCCTCAGCAACAGCCTGAAGTTCTTGCTTGATCAGCTCCTCAGCTGAACCTTTAACATGGAGAAAAGAGCAAAACCACTTAGAAACATAAACGGCCCCAGCAAATGCAGTATAAAGCAAAGCAAATAGAACAAGTTCCTTACCTTTACTGGGCCGTGAATGCTCTGAATTCACATCTATGATCGGATTGCCTGAGGGATGGGCATCTCTATCCTCTGCCCTCAAATCTGTAACCAAGCCTGTACCATTGCCCATCAACAATTCACCACTGTCAAGACGATTCTCACCAGAAGCATCCCTTGGACCAAAAGATTCCTTCTTTATTTGAATTTTGCTAGGCTTAGGTGGAGGGAAATGCGTCTCATATCGCAAATTCCAGGGGTCCTGGTTGCTAAACAGTGAGTTTGAGCTGTCTGGCAAATCTCCTATCCTATACGATGGAGATAAAGATGACAGAGTACTGCCATCTGATTGAACAGCTTCAATACCACTAGAGACAATATTTGGCTGGTATCGTGGAGCATTTTCCTTCCACTCACCTACAGTAGCATTTCTTTCAGATAATTGAGCTGAATCAACACCAGAGAAGGCAATATTGCACGATATCTCATCAGGAACCAAATTAACGCCAAGTTTTGAATGACCATACATCCCAAGATCACCAGCCAGAGGAGGCTGTGCTACCTCATAACGCTCCGAGTGCTGCAATTTCTGCACATAAGGAACCTCAGTTGAAGAAATAGGCAACATCTCAGTTAATCTTGAGTTGTTGGCATCAGAAGCAGCTGTTGGTTTGCTAAAGGCAGCATCTAAATATGCCTCCCTCCCAAAAACTTGCTGGGATCTATTGTCCAAGATCTCTTCTTTTATGGGATTATCTGTTGGCAATTTACTCTGCTCACTGATGGGTAACACTTCAGCAGGGATTATCCGGAGATTCTCAATCCTGCCATCAATCTGTCTGAGATGGTCATGAGCAGGCCTCGTGTTATCTTCAAAAGGAGCTGAGGAAGGAAAATTACCAGAAATATCTTTAGGAGATTCATGCAGCATATAATCAGATGTCTGCAAAGGCAAGCCTGCAGTTGCGGGAACATCAACATTAGTCAGTTTTCTCATCATAGCGTCCTGTTTAGCTTGGTATTGATTTGAAGCAAGGACTGGTTGGACTGCAATATCGGGGGATGTTTGAGGAATGGTACCCACCAGGACCCCATAAGGAGATTGAATGCCTCCAGCCACTCCTACCAAACCCTGTGAAGCTGGAATCCTAGGCTGCTCAATATTTTCTGCTCTTTGGTGAATAATCCTATCCTTGGCATAGTACCCCTCTACATTCTGTGCTAATCTGTTACCGTCTAACAGAGGGTTTCCAATTTCATCATTTAGATTAGTCACTGGTTTTGGTTGAGACCCAATTCCCTGTTGCTCAACAGCAGCTTCCCCAAAACCTCCAGCTGCAAAAGCCCCATTAACTGGCCGCCCTCTATCATCTAAATGGAGACTATGATAGATTGATCTTGAATCAGAGCTTGCAGGGCTTTCTTTATGATCTTGTGCTAATGTGTCTGAATGGGCATGAGGTAACGCTTTTTGACACATGTAACAGTCCTCAAATCGTGGGAACTTGTCTGGAGCTAATGCCTGCTGATGAGGCACATAACTTTCAGAGTAGGCCACATGTTCTGTTTGGGGGATCTGATGCCAGCCATAAGCTCCACCCAGCAATGTTTGAGGAACTGGAGGATGAAATGCATTATAACCTGGGTCAGCAGGAACATGGACAACTCTCTGACCTAATTGGCTTTCTGTAGGATGAGGCTCCAACAGGATTTGCTGTGGTTGGACCATAGGTTGAACCAGATTCGGATTCATGCTGACATGAGAGGAAGGAACCATAGTCATGTGAACTGCAGGAATGAACTGCTGATGGGTGGTACCTGTAGGAGTGATATGTTGTTGGGCAAACACTGGTGCCACAGTCCCCAAAAGCTGTGCAGGGAAACCCATCTGAGCAGGATTTCGAACATAATCAAAACGGTTACAAGTTTCTTGCTGGGGATCCACATAAGGATGCAAGTAAGGAGAAGATGCTGGAATAGTTGCCTCCGCTTGCTGCATTTCAAGCCCCATTTTTTGCTGCCCATTAGCAGTCACAGCCTTGTCCAACTCATTCTCCACATGAGCAGATGAGGCTGAATGGCCAGAGTTGCTCACTAGCATACATGGTGGAACAGCAGAAACTGGGGGACTTGGATCAACACCTGACGCTCTTGTCAAAGCTTCTTGAGAAGCAGTTGCATTCTCCCTTGTAGACAATACACCAGTAGAAGGTGGACCAGTCACCTCCCCCAATCCGCGGGATGTGCTGTCAACAGCCTCAATCCCATTCACATCTGAACTGTGAGTGGAAGTTGCACTAGCAGTACTCTCCTTCCTCATGATTGCAGGTCTTCCAGTAACATCGACATAACCATTCACTGCCTCGACATACTTCTGCCCACTATCAGGCCAATCACCAATGTGGACCATACCCACTGAATCAACCTCCGAAGCAGAAAACAAAAATAGCCTCAACTTAGCAGACCCATCCGGAGACCTCTCGAGCAACTTCTCATACTCATCCATCATATTCTCAAGATCATCAGGACAAGAAACCGATACAAGAGCATCAAGATCTTCATCAGGCAACTGATACTTAATCACCACATTCTGTCCATATATCTCAACCATTTTCCGATACAATTCAGCAAAACTAATATCTCTCCTTACACTAATAATCCTAGTCTGCCCACCAACATATCTCAAAGCAGAATCACTTGGCCTTGGCAATATATTTCCCCCAAAACTACACATAAACTTGACCTTCCTCCCCCGAACAGAATCATCACCGCCCCCGTCACTAGCTTGATCAGAAACTGTGCCCTCACTCCTCACTCGGCCATGAGAAGACCCACCTCCTGAATCCACACCACTGGTAGCCAATACCCCTGAAGGCATTGGTGGCGCTACACGGGGGACCCACCCGGCAACCCCAGATACAGGGACCGGAATGGGGACCTGGCCAGGAACAGGAACAGCACCATTTCCAGCGAATCCTGGACCAACAAAACCAGACTCTGACACGGTAGAAGGGTAATAAACAGCCTGAACAGAGCCAGGGCTACCATCACGGGGAGGATTCCCGTAAAACCCTTCAACAGGCCTCGCCACCGAGGTCACCGGGGCAATGCGGTGGTCCTCAGGCACTGTTCTAATAATATTCAAGGGCCGCAAATCTTTGGGTATTGAATTCTGATCAAAAGCCATCTAAAAACTACAACCTTATACAATATGTAATCCTACCAATATTTCCACGACAGCTAATAAATTTCCGAGCTTTAGTCTAAATCCCAACAGAAAGTACAAAATCTTGATCCAAAATTTCTAGGGCTTTTATTTCTTTCCCTATACTCAATCACTTGCCTCAAGCATTGAGCCACTGATAAACCCTAAGATAAGCAATTACAATCCGAGAAAAACAAAGGGTTTTCAAATTAAACAAATTCTAATGAAACAGTAAAAAGAAGAGACAGAAAACAGTTGTACCAGAGGAGGAATAAGCGGTGGCCCAGAGAGAGAGAGAGGGAGAGACGAGAGAAGAAAGAGAGAGAGCGTGCAAATTGGCAAACTGCTGCTGCTGAGTCGGTGAGGTGCTCCGCTGCTAAACTCTTCTTCCTACCTCTTTCACCCCCCTCTCTCCCTCTTCCAAATTTTTGTTTCTTTTCAGATATATATTTCTGGGGGGAAACAAAAAAGATGTGGATTTGCGAATTTTTTTTGTGCAAGAAATTTTTATTTTTGAGAGATTCACCTGGGGAGAAGGGTGGTGGAGCTGGGATTGAATGGAAAGAGACAGTAGTGAATTTCTTGCAATTCTTTTTTGGTTTGATTTGTTATAGAAAAATCATTTTCTTAGCCATTAAGCAGTAGTATTGTTTAGTGTGTGAGTGTGTGTTGCGCGGAGGGTGGAGAGGGCACGTGGAGAGGTGCATGCAGAGCCCGCGCAGTGGGTCAAGGGAAAGGGAATTGCTTGAGATTAGATTAGGACAAGACAAATTTGAGGGAATGGAAAATTGTGTGAAAGGGAAAGGGAATTTTTTTAAGATTGCAATGAGTCAAAACTCAAGCATGGAACTTTTTAATTGTGGGGATGAGATTGGGACAAGACAAATTTGAGGGAATGGAAAAAGGTATGGAGGGAAAGGAGTTTTTTTGTATTCACAGAGGGACTTTTGGATTTTGTGGGTTGTCAAAGTTGGTATGACTGTTGACTAGCCAAGTAGCCATAGCAAAATGTTCCAGTTTCCTTTCACTGAGATACAGGTTCAATTAATTTGTTAGGATGGTTGAGAAAATAAGAACTTTGATACGAGGCCAATGACTTTCATGTGAAAAAGTACATTTCGGAAACTAATATTGCACATGCTTACGTGAAGAAAAGGTATTTTCTACACTATTACAAGTAACTGATCTTATATTAACAGAAGAAGGATGGGTTGCGTGATAAAATTTAAAGGATCGTAGTTAGGAAATCCTGGTTCAAGACCTTCCATTTATATATAAAAAAAATTCTTATATCAATAGATTAATGGAGTACATAAGTAGCTATGTTTGGTATGAGAGTAAAGAGAAAATTTTGAGCATAGGTACAATCAATGGAGAAATGACTCACAAATAATTGCAATATCAAAACTCAGAATCACCCTATAGAAACTCGAAAATTAGGAGGAAAAAAAAGAGAGAGATTTAGATCCAAGTCCTCACATACAAGCAAATAACTGCGAGTTATAACTTTTCTCATCAGATGCTTCTATGGAATATGAAATGGGGGAGATTTGGGAGATTTTGTGAAATATTGTGTACCTGGATTATACATTTTTGTTTCTTTGAGTATATTTGTTGATGGGCTTGGATTAAGAAATGTACTATTTCTTAATCGAATTTGTGGTCTCCATCTGATCGAGCCTATACCTCTTTATGAAATTTGTATAGTCATATGCTAATGTAGTATGTGTTTACAAAACAAAACCTTTCCACAAGAAATACCATAATTTTTTTTTTAAGTTGATCCCCTGGCACATTCCCTTGTATTTTCAATCTAACTTGTAGACTATCCCATTCCACTGCAAGTTGCAAAAACTTGTAGACTTTCAAAGAAATGCCTCGAGACATTTTTACGTTTTCATGACTTTCTTGTTACATAGTAAAAGCGTACAAAATGGCTGGTGAAAAATGCTTGTGATACTATGCTCAGATTATCGATAAAATGTCTTGCTTCCTGTATATTCGCTGAGGAATCTCCATGGACTGCCTGGAAATCAAGGAGAAAAAAAGAAAAAGAAAGACAAAAAGGGCGAGAAGGGATACACTAGCTTTACCCACACCTTTTTTTTTTTTTTTTTTTTGGGGTGGTGTTCAATGATACTTGTTGATTTATTCATCAAATATTTCGTCCAGTAATTCACATGTGAGCTAGTACCTGCACTAGAAATTAAATTTCAATGCTAATATGGTTTATTAGTATGTTAAGATTCAGTGTTATCATGGATTATTTTGCAAATTTTATGTCAATTTACTGCAAAGGAAGTTTGTGAAATCTGTCCAAGGCATGGTGATTAGTGGCATCGACACTTCTATGCATTTTGCCAAATAATGTTGAATGTTGATAAGGTTTGGTTTCCATTCTGACCCACGAACGAAAAGCAGAGGTAGATGATGAAGAATTGACTGTAAGGTTGAGATAGGGATCTTTTATAATTAACGTCCTTTTTGCGCCCTATATACGTAACTTGCTTTTGTTCTATTGAAAATTCTTATCTTCATCTTCATGCACTTATCATAAACGGTTAAGAGGAAAAATTGAAAGTTTAACAGAAGGGTATACTTGAAAAGCAAAGAAAAGAATTTTGTACATGGTAGTGAAGAGGCTGACAATCTAGATTAATGGAATTGAACTTTGTGCTGCTTTACAATTCATGAAGGAGAAGAGGATTTAAAGGTAGTACTACAGTTGCATGCTATGCAGCCTAGTGGGGTAATATAGGTGTTGAGATGGAAAATTAAGAGCCCATTTGGATTGCTATTTTTCGAAACTTTTATATAAAAAATTGTATTAAAAAATGTATTATAGTTATTTAATGTATGTAAAATAAAAGGGTGATTGGAAAATATATTTACAAAGAATGTAAATCTTTTTTTTTTTTGGCAAAAAACGTAATAAGTTTTCTGCTTAAAAATTTTGGACTTATGTGAGCAAATCTTTCTGAGGCTTTTTTCGTATGTTCTTCAGCTTTAACTCTGTTTTCAATTCAACGGATAGTGGATTTCATGATAAAGGAACCGTATAAGAAATTGCTGTTTGGACCAGGAAAAATGGCATAAAGTTGATTCTGGCCTTTACTTGCTGAATAATTTGGTTTGCCACTCTCCAAAAACATGCAATAAGCACTTCCTTTTTGTGTTTTTTTATTTTTCCCCTTTGTTGAGAATTCCCACGTCTTGCTACCTGATTGTACAACCGTTTCAAATAAAAACCTGCTTTCTTTTGACTGGATTAGTTGCTCTTGTTCAAGAAGCTGAAGGACAAAATTGCAAGGCAAAACGGGACTATGGAATCGAAGCTCTATTTAAGATCTATTAGAAGAAGACTTGACAATTAGAAAATATTTAGTTCACTAAGGAGGAGTGTGGATTTCTTTTTGATGGATAAGTTTTGAGACTTGGAATCATCCTTAACCCACAAAGTGAAATAGATTTCTTCTGGCTTCAGTGGTTACTTACCCGCAAGCCAAATACAGGGTGTTTACTTTAGTCTCTTTTGCGACATAAGAATGCCAAGAAAAACAGATTCATATATTAATCTGGCTTTGCAACCGCACTTAAAGAGGTAAGAGCCTCTCCTCAATTGCTGGTTCTTACTCTTCTGTATTGAAAGGGAAAGCTCAATTAATTTAGATGGCTGACACCATTGCCTCTCTTGTTATTGAGAGAATTAGGGATGTGCAGAATAAAAACTTTGCTTTCCTGAAAGGTGTTCAGGGACAAGTTGGAGGACTTCGAAATGATCTGGTCTGGATGCACTGTTTCCTAAAAGATGCAGATCAACAGCAAGATGAGGATGACAGGATTCACAGCTGGGTTTCTGAAATCCGAGCTGCTGCTTTTGATGCGTGCGGAGGATGTAATTGAGATCTTTGCCACTAAATTGGCATGTTATCCTTTGCAGATTTTGAGCCTCAATCAGATAGGTAAAGAGATTGAATCATTACAGATGAAACTCAATGACATCACTGATAGCTGCGAAAAGTATGGTATCAAAAATCTTGGAAGGGGGATGAGTACACATGGAGGACAAAATCCCTGGTGGTAGAACTTTTGAAGGCGGACAAAACCACCATTTGGTTTCAACCATTGGCATTAGAAGTGTTGATAAGACAACTCAAGCCATAAAAGTATACAATCATGCTAACGTGAGGACAAGATTCTGGGGTCTCTGTTTCTTCAAGTTATCACAAAGAGATACTGAGAGCAATCATAAAGCAGTTGAATACAATAACTAATAAGCTACTTGAATGTTGGAAAAGATGCAAGGGCAGGACTTGGAATAAAGGCTTTACCAAGATCTACAAGAAAAATGTTATCTTGTGGTACTTGATAATATATGGAAGGAAGAAGCGTGGGATTGTATTGCTAGGGCCTTCCCTGATGTCCGTAGATCAAGTAGATAGTTACTTACAAGCAGCAAACGGAATGTTCCTCTACATGCAGATGGCATCCTGTATAAGCTGAAAACTGTGTGTGGCAAGAAGACAGCTAGTAGTCGTTTCTCAATAAGGTCTTTGCAGATGGAGCTAATGCTGGCTGTTCTTCTGATTTGGAAGAAGCAAGCAGAGAGATTGCAAGGCGATGAGCTGGTCTCCCACTGGCCATAACCATTAAAGGTGGCATGCTACTAGGCAAGAAATAAGGTAATCAACAATATTGGTGCATAATTATTAAAGGGCCGGAATGGAGAATCAGCAATTCTGGAATTAAGTTATGCAGACCTTGCTCCCAATCTGAAATTTTGCTTTTTGTATGTGGAATTGCTTCTGGAAGACTACGAGATTTCCATGCGCAAATTGAAAGATATGTGGCTTGCTGATGGAATAATGCAGCAGCAAGTACTGAATATTTGGAGGAAACTGCAGCATATGATTTCAAATAACTTTTGAGCAGAAATATGGTTCAGGTAGCAGTAATGACCACTGAAGAGAGGATCAAAAGCTGTCGAATCCATGATTTATTGTGAGAGCTCGCGATCAAAAAGGCAAAGCTTGAAAATTTTTTATCATATCGATGACAGAAATATCAGCTAAATCCAGGTACATTGCTCTTCATATTCTTCCTCAGGAACACAATTATTTTGAGTGTTCTACACCTCATCTCCTGTCTCTTCCATTTTCTAATGTTCATAAACACTATAGAATTGTTAATCTTACCTTCATAAGTTTCAGAAAGCTTAGGATATTGGACCTGGAGAATGTTAACATTAAACGCTTGCCACAAGAAATTGGGGAAGTCAGGCTTTTTAGGTACGTCTGTCCAAGATAAGAAGTGATAGAAAGCTGCTTCGTTCTCTTGTTGCTTACAAAACCTAAAAACTCGACATATTCAACTATTGGCAGGTGGAAGTTTTCAATTTGCATTTGGAGGCTTGAAAGTTTGTGGGATAGGTATTTACATGATACAAGATGTAATGTGCCACTTAAGATTGAAGGATTGAAGAATCTCCAGACTTTGTCATGCATATATTGTGATCATATTCTCCACTGTAACATGGTGACTTGGACAAGTCTTAGACAACTGGGGATTTGGAAGGTGTCAGCGCTAGCATAGATAAACTCTGCATGCATTTATCTGACTTTGAAAACCTAAAGACCTTATATCGTTGTAACAGTGGCGCTCAGTATAGAAAGAAGTTTGCATTTTTAGTTGGGCTTTCTACGCTCAGATATACAACAGAGATTAAGCTGTATGGGGATATGAAAATACTGCTTCTTGACTTCCCTCCAAATCTCTCTCGCTTGTCTTTGCGATACCACACATCTCAGGGATGATCCAATGCCAATGCTAGAGAAGTTGGGACTGCTGTCTTTCCATAAAATGAAATATGCACATGGGGTACAACATCTAACAATTCCTGAGAATGGCTTTCGCCGGTTGAAGTTCCTTGAAATCAGAGGGCATGGATTGTATGATCTTTTCTATGAATTAAGGGTGGAGAAAGGTGCATTACCACAACTCCGGTGCCTGAGAATTAGGAGCTGCAACTCGTTAAAGATGTTGCCCGAAGAGTTGAAACACATATCCACTCTTTGATAAGCTTGAGCTTGTCAAGATGCCAGAAAGTTTTGTCAGTAGGCTTGATAGGCAAGATGCTGACAAGGTATCCAGCATCCCTAACCTCAGAATATTTGACCACTAGATTTAGAGAGTAAAATGGCACTTGATTAGCCAATCTTAGGGCAGCTTTACTTTCCCAAGAGGGTGATCAAGCGGAAGAATAGTGAAATTAGAAACCCAAATTTGTAGAGCATAATTTTCACGGCACTTTAGATGAAGTGTCTTGACAATAAACTTTTTGGTTGCACTCTCAAAAAAGTGCCACTGACTTTTTAATTGCACTTTTTTCCTAGTGCAATGAGTTTGTGCAACACAGATTTACTATCCTTTTTTGTCTTTCCGCGATAAAAGTTTGTCAATGGAATTTTTCTTGCTTAGTGTGACACTTTTTTTTGTGCCAAATATCTATGCTATTTACCTGACATGAGCTTTATTTTGGTGGATTCAATCCACAGAACTTAGTTTCCTCGAAGGCTTAATTGGCGATATGAAAAATGGAGAATTAAAAATTTAATTAAAGGTTATATGTGAAGGATTAAGATCTGGTGGTAAGTGAATCTTTAAACATTTAGACCTAGTAGTGTAATAAATCTTTTAAGCATTTGCTAGATATTAATTCTAATTCAGGAAAAAAGAAAAAAAGCCTAACTGAAAAGTGTGGATGAGTCAAATGTTATTGCCGATTTTAATGGTAATGAAACAGCAAATTTTCCTTCCCACTATTAAAAGCAAAACTACTTTGGCAATGAAATCTATCATATATATATACTGGGTAGATTTTTTATCAGAAGCCTTCACAAGTCAAGAAAATTTTAATCCCTTTTTCTAGCAATTTACATATAATTTAATTGGTTAGATATTTTTCCCTTGAACTCAATGTCTGTATCCAGTAACTTCCACTAACTGATTACTCATCCACATCTCCTAGCTCATCATCCATGCTAACTAATTACTTAATTTTTGAAAACATTATCTATGTTAACTGATAGATATCTATCTTGACTAATTCTCTTAATATTTGAACCAAACATGTTCCAACTCCAACATGTTTTCTCCATTCACATGCCTAATTTACAACACTACTCAAGTTAAGACTTCTGCAATAGCAATACTTCATTCTTTCCAAAAAAAATAGAAAAAAAAAACATTTTATTGCTATCTATAAATATATATATATATATATGTGTGTGTGTGTGTGTGTGGGGGGGGGGGGTTTTAGAATGGTTAAATCATAAAGTTTCTTCCTTCAAAAAAAAATCATAAAGCTTCTAACTTCCATTCATGCCTTTTGGATTTAACATGTAAGAAGTAGCACCATAAATGTAGGAATTTGGATAAAGTTTATTCATGGGAGGTAAATTAGAATAAAACATTACAAGCCCTATTAAAAGTTAAAAGAGTAAATAACAATCCGTTTGGATTTGCTATTTTTGGACCAATTTTTAAAAAACTTTTTACATCCCAAATGTTACAGTAATACACCAATAAAAAATAATCCCAAAAACACCAATCCAAACAAATATTTCAAAACCAAATTATACATATAAAAATAAAAAAAAATTATCCCTTTTTCTTTCACCCCAACCCACCACCACCTCCTCTCCCTTCTACCTTCCCTCTCTCTCTCCCTCCCCATCTCTCTTTCTCCCCCTCCCCCTCCTCCCCTCCCCTTCTCTCCCCGTAGGCCCCCTCCCTCTTCCTCTCCCATCCAAATTAAAAATTTATTTAGGGTAATTTTTGGGGTATTTTTAAAATTAAAAATTTATTTGGGATATTTTTGGGACTTTTCTAAAATCATAAATTTATTTTGGATAATTTTTAGGGATTTTAAAATTAAAATTTTATTTGGAGTCATTTTTTGGGCATTTTTAAAACAAAAATTTATTTGGGGTGTTTTATGGATATTTTTAAATTTAAAAATTTATTTTGGGTAATTTTTTGGGGCACTTTTAAAATTAAAAATTTATTTGTGTTATTTTTAAAATTAAAAAAATTTTGTGGAATTTTTAAATTAAAAATTTGTTTGGGGGTAATTTTTTGGTGTATTTTTAAAATTAAAATTTTATTTGGGGTATTTTTTGAGGTATTTTAAAAATTACAAATTTATTTGGGGTAATTTTTTAGTGTATTTTTAAAATTAAAAATTTATTTGGAGTTTTTTGGACATTTTTAAAATTAAAAGTTTATTTGAGGTATTTTTAAAATTAAAAATTTATTTGGGTATTTTTGAAATAATTTATTTTGGAGTATTTTTTTGAAAAAAATTAACCCACCCCTACCACCACCACTGACTAAATAAATTTTAATTTTAAAAATACTCCAAAAAATTACCCCAAATAAATTTTTAATTTTAAAAATACCCCAAAAATACCTTAAATAAATTTTTAATTTTAAAAATGCCCCCAAAAATTTTTCCAAAAACACTCTTAAAAACACCTCAAAGATAGCCACAGTAATTGTTTTTCATATCCCAAATGTTACAATGGTGTTTTCAAAAAACAACCCCAAAAACACTAATCCAAATGGAGCCAAAATTTTACTATTTAACTCAGTAATACTAACTACAAGGATAAATTACATAAAAAATAATATTCAGTGGTCAAGGATTTAAAAAATCAATAGCAGTACTAATCCTAAAAGCTAAATTACGAAATCACTAAATTAACAACAAAGTCCTATTGGCGCTTCAAAATGGAAATTATTATTTAAAATCTTTGTCTTTGATAAATAACAATAACAACAACAACAACATCAGTCCTACCATATAATTTAAGAGAAAGATATAGTACATTTGTCTATAAACTGTATCTACTCAATTTGTATATATCTAATCTAAATTTTACTCTAGTTAGGTTTAAATAAGAGTGTAAAACCCAACAACTAAGAATAATCTTGAGTATTATTGATTATTTTATATATATTTTTTATTTTCTTCAATGTAAATATGTAACACTACTAAGTCATTTTTAGAAAAATGACAAAATCTTCTTTTTTAAAAAAAATTGTTGGTGGTATTATAAGATATTATCAATTTTTCATTTGCATTGTCAGATGCCAATAATTACAATTATTGTGATTAATTCTTGGTTTTATATTGTTTCACATTCTAGGAAGTAAAATTAAATATATTCTAAACATTATGAGTCATGGGTTCTTTTTTTTTCTTTTTTATTTAAAATTATATCTTTCAATTTGGAGGATGAATGTGAAACCAACTAAAAACATTTTCAAAAGAAAAGTTGTCACCATTCAATCCAGATTCACACTACAAATAACTATACTTGGTGCTTTTATTTTGAAAATACGAAAAAAAGTATATTTTAAAACTTTAAAACTAAATTGAAAGTTATGAAAGTTTTTATTTTTCTTTAAAAATTGATTTTTTATTTTGAAGGTTGAAATATAAGCACATTTGAACCTAATTAAATTACATATCCAAGTTCATATTTGTTGACAAGTCAATCAAAATAAATATGTTATCATTTACAATTATGAATAGTTGGAAAGTATAATAGAATAGGAGATAAATGTACTACAAAATTAGGTCAAAGAAAGGACAATTGGATGAGAATAGGGTAGGGAAAAAAAAGTAGGATTTAGGGGTAATGAAAAAGATTGTAAGAATGTGGAAAAGTTGGGTAAACAAGATGAAGAAAAGAGGATGGTGAGAAGAGGGAAGTTGTGATATGGGGGAAGTAATCTGAAGAGATAATGGGGATATAATATTATGTTTACTGTGTTTTTGATATTTCTTTAAATGTTTTTATGTTCCTTTTCTATATGTTTTAATATACTTTAATGTTTTAGATAAGACATATAAACAAAATATAAATTAGACTCTAAAATAATAATCTTTTACTTTTTAACTTATTTTTCATATAACTATTAAAAATAATTCATTAATTTATTATTATTTTAAATATAAGCCCCTGCATAACACAGGTCAGAATTCTAGTTGGCTATATAACCAAAGGCCGTGATCAGTGAAGGTACTCAAACAAAATTAATCACCTTAAAATCAATTATTTTTCTAACGGTAGACATTGACAGTAGCACTTACTACCATATATATAAATGTATGCATTTTGTATATGTTCCATCCATTGTATTTAAAAATTGTTCTAAATTAAGATCACTCTTGCTAGAAAAAGGGCTAACACATGATAACTGTAAGCCAAACTCTAAAAACAATAATATAAAATAAATTCACTTTAATACAGTCAAACTTCTAAAATAATATTAACGATCAAAATATAGAAGTAATGAGTGTGGAGGGAACCGGTTAGGTGGTACGGAGGAAGGGAATGTAAATGAGAGATTCTAAATTCGAAACCTTCCAAATATAGAAGAAGTAATAAGTGTGGAGGAAAATGGGTTGGGTGGTACGCAAGGAGGAAATGTAAATAAGAGATTCCAAATTTGAGACCTCCTACTCATAATTAAAAAGAAAAAAAAAAGGCTAAGAAATCAAAAGAGGCGAATAGGTAAAAGGCCAAATCGGGTGCTACACCAAATAGAAAGTCCTTGAAGTCTTAGTGGAAACTCATCCTGGGCCAAAGGGTCAATGACCTGACGGCCTGATTTTCATGGGTTAACATTAAGGAAAGAGGTTTGTCTAGATTTAACGATTTTTGACTCCTGACCAGAAAAGGGGCTTGAGACGCCCGTTTTCTAGTCTAATCACTTAGGTTGGATTCAAAATATTTCATTTCAAGACTTAGGTATGTCCACTTTCTCGGACAAAATTTTTTGTAAGGAAATAGAATGTAACACTCAAACCCAATTATCTAAAGTTTTGTGGCTAAAGTATAGCTACTTATTAGTTGGGGTGTTGTTTAAAATTATTTAAACAATTGGTCCATCAAAATGCAAATCATTCAATATGTATTTCTGATTCTTCGATACCTTGTTTTAACAGCTAGATGCAGCAAAGAATTTGCAAAAAACTTAGAAAAGAGAGGGAAAACTTCAACTAAAAGCTCGCTCTGGTGAAATCAAGGTAAAGAATTCACTACTTAAAGTTCTATGATCTTAGTTTCAAAGCTTAAGAAGGAGGTTTTTGGAGATTCTATATGTATGAAGACCCATAATTTATGAATTACTTTAAGGGTTATTTCTACTTTGCTCCTTTCAACCATAATTGGATTTACACTTTTCATCAAATTTCAAAGTTGAATTTTTTAATCATTCAAATAAAATTAGTTTCACTTTAGTCCCAAAATATCAAGTCTATCCCACTTAAGTATAAAATCTATCAACTTAAGGATCAAGTATAAAAGAAGTATAGAAGAGTTTATACTTTAGGTACTAAAATGGGATAAATTTTATATCTTTGTTACTAAAATATTCAATTTTAATGTTGAGGGACAAAAGTGAGAATCCAATTATAAATAAAGGGATGCAAAGTGAAATTGACTCTTAGTTTAAGCATAAAACTTTGTTCCATGTATTAGCGTTATGGACATACACAAGAAATTAAATGGATATTAAAGAATTAACAGCCAAAAAAAATTTTGAATTTCTACCAAATTCGAGCTAACAGTGAGCTTCACATAGTGTAGAGATCAAAATTGAGTGATGTCAATTGCATTTGGCACCAGCTTCTAGGCATTTCGAACAAATATAAAATCCATGCTGATTTTTTTCCTATTAATAGGAGAAAAGCTAGAAGTTGACTGAAAATCCAATTCTGTACAGCAGATCGGAGATTTGAGCCAATATAGCCCAACTTATGGTTCGATACACAGCATTGTTTTCTAGAGATTATTATTATTATTATTTTGAGTCTAGTTTCTAGCGGCACCACTTTTATAGTTATTTAACATATATAACTCTAGTTTATTTTGGCGCTGCTAATGCTGGAAATCATAAATAGGCAGTCCATTTTTTGAGTTGGTTACTCAATGAGATGTTATGTTCTGAATTGATTCTTGGTCTGCAAGCGGTGTCTTACAAATTGATTTGATTGTTATTGGTGAAGATTAAGGAAAGTTCAAGTGACCATTTTATATCTCCGTGGTTTTAACTTTTATAATTGAACTTGTAAAATATTTATGTGCTGAAAATTTTTCTTTTTGGAACTGAAATATTAATTTACTTTGTTAAATTAAATTAAATTGAGCATGTGTAATTCCTGACTACATGCATTATTCACATGCATGTCTGAAATAATCACATAACTTATGATACATGCCTGATCCTATGCAAGCCCTCTCTGTATTTACTGAGGAATCTCGATGAATAGTATTGCAATTAAGGGGAAAAGGAAAAAGATGTGGACTAGCTTGCGATTAGTGACACCGCTATCATTATTATCCTGCAACTCTTACGTCAATGTACTGGAAAGGAGTTGTCTGAAATCATTGATTATGTTGCAAAGGAATTTTATGAAATCTGTCAAAGGCATTGTGACTGGTGACACTGCTAAACTTTTTCGCCAATAGTGTGGAATGCCGATGAGGTCGGGTTTCCACTCTGACCCACAAAGATAAAGCAGAGGTAAATGATGGAAAATCAACTTGAAGATAGATAGGAATGTTGACCTATCGTACTTTTTCCCTCTATAAATGTAACTTGGTAATGTTCCATTGAAAAACCCTCATCTTCATACACTTTTCATAAACTGTTAGAAGAAAAGCTAAAAGCTAAAGAGAAGGGTGTATGTATCTGGAAAACGAAGAAACAAATTTTGTATGTCTTATTAAAGAGGGAACTCAGATCTCTTTTTTTCTTTCTCTCACTATGAGAGCACCTTCTCTCTAGGATAGAGAGAGACATTCCCCCTTGGTGGGCGCGTAAAAAACTTTGAAAAAATTTCAAAATTTCAAAACTGTTCCAAAAAACACAAAAAAATTTTTTACTTTCTCTGAGTGAGCTCTTTCAATTCAGATTAGATAGTGTAGCTTAGACAAATCCAGCAAAGATGGCGGAAAATCTCTTATTCCAGCTTCGTTGCTATGCAGGAAAACATGTTTCGTGGGCAATTTTCTTACTTGTTTTAGTAGTTTCCTTTTCTGCCTCTTTTTTTCATTTTTTCAGCCCAGCTTTCTTCGTCTAGATTTCTGTAGTCCAGCCTAGAGTTTGAGATCATAGCGATTTCGTATATTGTTTGCTGTGTGTTGGTACCAGCTGCTTCGGATAGTCACTTCTCTGTCACAAGAATTGGAAAATCTGTTCTTCTGTGGGTTGAGGGATACTTTTGTTGAAGATGGATAGCTTGGAGGAAGTCATGCGAAAATTCACCCTGTCAACCAAGGAGCACAAGGGAGTCAACATTGGAAAGGAAGAGCTATCAAAAGGGGTAGAAGAATGCACCTTGAGCTTAATAGGAAGGATCTGGGGAGAAAAAACAGCTAATGTGGTCGGAGTTAAAAGTTTCGCAAACAACATGTGGAAATTTCCAAAAAATTTGAAAGTCACTCAGATCAGAACAAATGTCTTCCAATTTTCCTTCAGTGAGGCTGCCGAGATGGAAAAAATCCTGAATGGAAGACCTTGGGTGTATGATGGTCAGCCTTTAATCTTAGTTAAGTGGAAGGAAGGGGTTGAGGATGATGAACATCTGCTTAGTAAGACACTGATTTGGGCTCAAATCTGGAATTTGCCTCTGCATTGGGTTACAAAGGAGGTAGGGAGGAAAATAGGAGGCATCTTCTCTGAGGTAAAGGAGATCATCATTCCGACAGGAGGAAGCAAGGAAGGTAAACACATAAAAATCCTAGTGGAAATTGATTTAAATTCAGCTCTGTTGAGAGGTACTACAGTAGATTCAAATGGCTCTAAAAGATGGGTAGACTTTAAATACGAAAAATGTCCTAATTTCTGTTTCTGTTGTGGTAAGATTGGGCATAATGAAAAAACTTGTCATCTAAAAGGAACAAATATGCACAGGGAGGCTCAATTTGGCAACTGGTTACGTGCTAGTTTCCCTAGAAGTCCAAACAGGAGAAACAACAGAGGCAAAGAACAGAAAAATTGTGAAGGGGAACCTCAACGTAAGGAAAATGTAGGTAATAAGAATGAAACTAGGAAGAATTTATTGCTAACTTACACTGATGATTACCATGCCCAGGCAGGAGAACTAGGTTCAAACATTGAGAGGGGAGGTCTAAATGAAACAAATCATCAAGTTGGGGGGAGTCAAAGTGTAAAGATTGTGGAAGAAATTCAAAGTAATCAGACAGAAAAGGGGAACATTTCTGAAAAAGATAAAGTTAACCTAGGTCAAGAGGAAGAATCAGGGTCATCAAGTGGAACAAAAAGCAAAAGAGGAATTAATAATAAAGCTGAGCGTCAACCAGAGTCAAATGAAGATGATCAAGACTTAATGTGGTTAGATGGTTCTGCAGATAGATTAATTGAAAAATCAAAAAATTTTGAGCTGCAGGAGACAAATTTGCTTGATGTTAATATTTACAAGCTGGGGGAGAGGGGAAACATTCAGATTGAAAGTCAAAAGAAACAGGGAAGGGAGTTTCAAGATTCAAAAAAGGAAAGCAAATGGAGGAGACTGGTTAGGGAGGTAGGTAACCGAAAACCTCTACAGGAGATAACTAACAATCTGGGAAAGGAAAACTCAAGGAAAAATAAATGTAGACTAAGGGATGAAAATGATTCTGTTCTAGAAGGCACAGAAGAAGGCAGGAAAAAAGCTAAAAGAAATAACAGTGAGGCTTATCCTATGGAAACTACTGAGGTGGTGGAGCCCTCCCTTAATGGGGCTCCAAATTCACCATGAGAGCTCTGGTGTGGAACTGTCGAGGTGCTGGGAGCCCCTTGACAGTTCCCCAGCTCAAGGAAGCTATCAAGCTCCACTCCCCTGTGCTGGTCTTTTTGGCAGAAACAAAAAATCAAAAAAATTACTTGAATAAGGTCAAACAATTATTAAAGTTTGATGATCTTTTTGTTGTGGATCCTGTGGGTACTGCTGGTGGTTTAGCTGTCTTATGGAAATCTAATGTTGAAGTGAAAAAAATTCTGTTCACTAGTTTCACCATAGAGCTGCTCATTAATGATCCTGAGAGAAATTTTGACTGGTGGTGCATATGTGTTTATGCTAGTACCAATGATATGATTAGGAAGGCTCAATGGAAAGTGCTAAACAGACGTAAAATCCTTTGGGGAGATTGTTGGGCTATTATGGGGGATTTCAATGACATCCTATCAAATCAAGAGAAATGGGGGGGAACTATCAGATCCGAGGGCAGTTTTACAGACTTTAGAAATTTTAAGGATGATAATGAACTGATAGATATTGGCTTTGAGGGTGTACCTTGGACCTGGTGTAATAACTGGGTAAGAGATGGGGAAGTAAAGGAGAGGTTAGATAGAATTATGGGTTCTAGAATTTGGGTTTCTAAGTTAAAAAACCCAAAGTGCACTCATATAACAAATGAAGCTTCTGACCATTGCATGCTCTTATTGGACACAAAGGCTGAGAGGATTTATGCTAAACGTAGATTTCACTTTGATAGGAAATGGTTAATGAATGATCAGGTTGAGCATGTCATAGGTAAAGCATGGAACACTCATCTTAATGGCTCCAGATTTTATAGATTTCAATCAAAAATTAAAAAATGCAGGCAAGCTTTGCTTCACTGGAATAGGAAAGTAAATTTTAATGCAGGGAAGCTGATAAAACAAATAAAGACTGATATTGAAAAAACCAAAGCTGAGAACTCTCCTGAGAGAAATAGTAAATTGCATGGCCTTCACAAACAGCTGCTAAAAGCTTACAAAATGGAAGAGCTTCACTGGAGTCAAAAAGCAAGAATTAGATGGTTGAAGGAGGGGGACAAAAACACAAGTTTTTTCCATACATCTGTGGCTGATAGGAGAAGGAGGAATAGGATATCAAGCTTAAAGAAAAAGGATGGGAGTTGGTGTAGCAATGAGGCAGAAGTAAAGGAGGAAATCATTAGTTACTTCCAGAACATTTTCCAGACTAGCCATCCTGAGGATCATCCTAGCTTTTTGAATGGTATTCCGCATTCCATCACAGAGGAGATGAACAGAAATTTAACAAGACTTGTGACAGAGAAGGAAATCAAAGAAGCACTGTTCTCAATGCACCCAAACAAAGCTGCAGGCCCGGATGGTATGTCTCCTATATTTTTTCAAAAATTCTGGCTGATTGTGAAACATGATCTAGTGCAAGCTGTTTCCAGTTTTTTCCATTCTAGCTGTTTGTTAAAATCAGTAAATGAGACTCTTATATGCTTAATCCCTAAAGTCGTTTCTCCCACCATGATCACACAGTTGAGACCTATCAGTCTGTGTAACATTTCTTACAAGATTATTGCAAAAATTCTTACCAATAGGCTTAAGCACTGCTTATCTGTTTGCATTAGTCCAGCTCAATCTGCCTTTATCCCTGGAAGGCAGATCATTGACAACACTCTTATTGCCCACGAATATGTTCATTTCCTAAATAACAAAAGAGGTGGAAAAGATGGATATCTAGCCATAAAACTGGATATGTCAAAGGCTTATGATAGAGTTGAGTGGTCTTTTCTCAGAAATATCATGAAAAAAATGGGTTTTTGTGAGCTGTGGATTGCATGGATCATGGAATGCATTTCATCTGTGACCTATTCAGTTAATATAAATGGGGAAAAACAGGGTTATATCAATCCTTCTAGAGGTTTAAGGCAAGGAGATCCCCTATCTCCTTACCTTTTCCTCTTGTGTGCTGAAGGTTTTTCATCCCTGTTGAATCAAGCTTTGGATCACAAGAGAATGTCAGGACTGACTTTAGTTAAAAGAGGGCCTAGGCTTTCTCATCTCTTTTTTGCAGATGATGCTCTAATTTTTTGTAAGGCAAAGGAAGAAGAGGTAGCAGAATTTATGAATATTTTGGATGTATATGGAAAGGCTACAGGTCAACTGATCAACCCAGATAAGTCTTCAGTCTTCTTCAGCAAGAATGTCAATGCAGACCTGAAAAAACAATTGCTGGGAAAAATGGGAGGGATGACAGAAGCAAGGCAAAGCAAGTATTTGGGGCTGCCTTTGGTCATTGGTAGATCAAAAAATCAGGTTTTTGGCTTCATAAAAGATAAAGTAAATCACAGACTGAAAGGTTGGAAGGAGAAGTTGCTAAGTAATGCAGGCAAGGAGGTGCTATTAAAATCAATTATCCAGGCCATACCAGCATATGCCATGTCTTGTTGTCGTCTACCAAAGTCTTTGTGTATGAACATGTGCAGAGAAATGTGCAATTTCTGGTGGGGACAGAAAAATGATGAAAAAAAGATACACTGGATTTCTTGGAAAACATTAGCAAAACCAAAAGGAGAAGGTGGCTTGGGTTTTAGAGAACTCAGGGATTTTAACACAGCCCTGCTAGCTAAGCAATTGTGGAGAGTAATCACCAAACCAAATCTGCTGGTAAGCAAAGTTCTACGAGCAAAATACTTTAGAGGAAAATCCCTATGGCTTTCTGAAGTGCAAAATTCTGATTCTTGGTGTTGGAAAAGCCTGATGAGTGCAAGGGAGGTGCTGGAAAAAGGAATGAGGAAAAGGGTAGGGGATGGAAAATCCATTGACATATGGCAAGATAGATGGTTACCAGGGAGTCCAGATGGTAGAGTGAAAGGAAAAAAGCCTATGAACAGCAAGATTTCAAAGGTAAACGAATTGATTCAAGGAGGTAATTGGAATGAGAAGTTGATCAATTTGTTGTTTGATAAGGACACATCCAAAGAAATTCAGAAATTGCCTCTGACCTGTCAAGGAATTAAGGACAGGTTTTATTGGCCATGGACTGCCAATGGGGAATATAGTGTAAAATCAGGTTATCACTTTGCAAGGAAGAACAAAGAAGGTCCTTTAAAGAGAATCCATCGAGATGCAACTAGTAGCAGAAATGAGGAAGGAGCAAAGTGCTGGAATTTTTTGTGGAATCTGAATATGAAACATAAATTAAAGCACTTTATTTGGAAATGCATTCACAATGTGCTACCAGTAAATGAAGTCATATGGAGAAGGTGTCACAAAGGGGATCAAACATGCAGGTGCTGTGGAGAAAATTCTGAATCTCTGGAGCATATGCTGTTTACGTGTGAACATGCAAAAAGAATCTGGGAATTATCTCCTGTTACCTGGGATGGTCTAAATGCATTTAGGGGATCGTTTTGGCATTGGTGGAATGGATTGATGGAAGCTGCAGATGGAGAAGAAGGGGAAAATCGAATTATTCTAACTGTGAATTTGCTTTGGCAAATCTGGAAGTCCAGAAATGGGATGCTCTTTCAGGATAAAGGAATGGATCCCTTATATACAGTCAAGAAAGCAGGTGAGGAATGGCTTGAATACCAAGATGCTCAGAAGAATCAGACGAACAAGAATCAGGCAGGGCCTCATCTATCAATACCTGAAACAAAATGGAGACCTCCAGAAATGGGGAAGATAAAAGTTAACTCGGATGCAGCTTTAAATCAGAAAACTAACAAAGCTGGTTGGGGTGTGGTAGCCAGAAACTGTTCAGGTAAACTATTAACTACTTGGGCCTTTCCAAGGATGAGCTGCTCTGAAGCTATGATAGAGGAGGCTCTGGCCCTCAGGGAAGCAATGATCAGAGCAAACAGAGAAGGTTGGGCAGAAGTAGAATTCGAATCAGATTGCAAGGTGCTGATTGACAAGATTAATGAAGACGTAGCAGATGTACAAGCAGATGTTATCTTGAAAGACATCAGAAAATTAAGACAAAATTTTAGTTATTGTTGTTTCTCTTTCACCCGTAGGGAAAACAACATTGTTAGCCACAAGTTAGCTAAACTAGCTTTACAAATGAAAAGTTGTACAGAATGGAAATCTTGCTTTCCAGTCTGGATGCTTGAGTCAGCTCAAGCAGATTGCTTGGGGGCAGTTGCCCCTACTGTGTAGTTTTTCTTCTTTGATCAAATGAAAGTCAGTTGCCGTTTTGGAAAAAAAAAATTAAAGAGGGAACTCTTTGGGCTGCTTCACGATATATTCTTAAAAAATAAGGTTGGATAATCTAGCACACTACAGTTGTAAGATATGCAGCCTAGGTGGATAACAAAGATGGTAGATTAAAAATTGGACTAATGTAAGCAAATCCTTTTGAAGCTTTTTTCATATGTTCTTTAACTCAGCTTTTCAAGCAATGGGTGGGGAATTTCATGATAAAGGAACTGTATAAGCGATTGCTGTTTGGACCTGGAAAAATGATATAAAGTTGAATGTGGCCTTTACTTCCTAAATAATATCCTAATGGGTAAAACATGCAATCAGGACTTTCCGCCCTTTTTTCTTCTTTTTCTGTTTTTGAGAGTTCCCACATCTTGCTACCTGATTGTATAACCATTTGAATAAAAACCTGGTTTCTTTTGATTAGGTTAGTTGCTCTTGTTTAAGAAGCTGAAGGATATTATTGGAAAGGAAGACAATGGAATCGAAGCTTTCTTCTAAGATCAGTTAAAAAGACACTGCACGATTTGCAAATATTTCATTCACTTAAGCAGGAGAGTGGATTTCTTCTCACTGGAGTAAAGTTGGAGACTTGGAATCATCCTTTACGTACAAACTGAATATAGATATCTTGTAAATTCATTGATTCCTTACCTATAGACAAGATTTAGTGTCTTTACTTTAGCCTCTTCTGATTTATAAAAATGCCCAGAGCAACAGATGCAGATATTAATTTGGCTTTACAACTGCACTTGAAAGATAACAGCCTCTTCTCCATTACTGGTTCTTACTCTTTCATTGAAAAGCAAAGCTCACATAATCAATATGGCTGACCCTGTTATCTCATTTGTTATTGAGAGAGCTGGTGATTTGCTGATTCAAAAACTTGTTTTCCTGAAAGAAGTTCGACGACAAGTTGAAAGACTCCAAAAGGATCTGGACCGGATGCGGTGTTTCTTGAATGATGCAGACCAAAGACAAGATCAAGATGCGAGGATTCGCAACTGGGTTTCTGAAATCAGAGATGCTGCCTACGATGCGGAGGATGTCATTGAGATCTTTGCCAGCAAAATTGAGTTCATAAAAGATAAGGGATTTGTCAATAAGTTGGTATATTATCCCTTGAAAATTGTGAACCTCTACAAGATTGGGAAAGAGATCGAATCTTTACAGATGAGACTCAATGACATTGCTAATAGCCGCGAAAAGTATGGCATCAGAAACCTTGGAGAGGGGGCGAGTACACATGGAGAAGAGCTTCAACGGCTCAGACGATCCTCTCCAATAGGTGAGGACAAGGATGTTGTGGGCTTCAAGGGAATAACGGAATCGCTGGTGGCAGAACTTTTGAGCGAGGAGAGAAGCCGCCGCGTGGTTTCAATCATTGGCATGGGAGGTGCTGGTAAGACAACTCTAGCCAGAAAAGTTTATAACCATGCTGATGTCAGGGCACGATTCAATTACCGTGCCTGGGTTTGTGTCTCGTCAATCTACAATCACAAAGAGACGCTGAGAACAATCATAAAGGATTTGAATCCGATAACTAAGGAGCTGCTTGACATGCTGCAAAATATGCAAGAACAGGACTTGGAACGAAGGCTGTATACTGATCTACAAGATAAGTGTTATCTTGTGGTACTTGATGATGTATGGACGGAAGCAGCGTGGCACTGTCTTGCTAGGGCCTTTCCGGACGAGAGTACATCAAGTAGATTGCTACTTACAAGTCGCATTCGAGAGGTTGCCGAACGCGCGCTTAGCATCCCACATGAGTTGAAAACTTTGGGAGAGGAAGACAGCTGGCAGTTGTTTCTCAGAAAGGCCTTAGGCCATGAAGCTGATGCAGGGTGTCCTCTGGACTTGGAAGAAGTAGGAGGAGAGATTGCAAGGCGATGTGCCGGTCTCCCACTGGCCATCACGGTTATTGGTGGCCTACTTTGGGCCAAGAAAAAGTTGAAGAGTGAATGGGAGAAACTTCTCAACAACTTTAGCAGATACCTATCAAGGAGCGAGAGTGGAGTATCAGCAATGCTGGAATTAAGTTATGCAGAGCTTCCTTCCAATTTGAAATTTTGCTTCTTGTACTTGGGCTTATTTCCAGAAGACTCTGTGATTTCCAACCGCAAGTTGATCCATATGTGGGTTGCAGAAGGAATAATTCAGCAGCGAGGTGGAAAAGAACTGGAGGAAACTGCAGAATATTATTTGGATCAACTTCTCAGCAGAAATATGGTTCAGGTGGCAGAAA
Organism: Gardenia jasminoides; assembly: GCA_013103745.1. Classification (NCBI taxonomy): domain Eukaryota; kingdom Viridiplantae; phylum Streptophyta; class Magnoliopsida; order Gentianales; family Rubiaceae; genus Gardenia; species Gardenia jasminoides. Next base: position 27,787,550 of record CM023100.1, on the reverse strand, counting down.
CTACTATTGATCAGAGGATTAAAAGCTGTAGAGTTCATGATTTGTTGCGAGAGCTTGCTATCAGAAAGGCAGAGGATGAAAATTTTTTTCAGATCCATGACATCAGAGATGATGTAATATCAACCCAATCCAGGTACCTTGCTGTTCATCCTCTCCCTAAAGATAAAGAATATTTCGAGTGTTCAATCCCTGGTCTCCGGTCTCTACTTTTTTGTAATTTTGGCACTTACGAGGGAAAGGTTAATCTTAACTTCAAAAGTTTCAGAAAGCTTAGGGTACTAGACCTTGAGAATGTAGATGTTTATAGCCTGCCAATAGAAATTGGTGGAGTCCATCTTCTGAGGTACCTTGGTTTAAGAGAGACATTGATTAGAAAGCTCCCTCATTCCATAGGTCACTTGCAAAATCTACAAACTCTTGACATAGTCAACTTGAATTGGGTAGTGAAAGTTCCAAATTCCATTTGGAAGCTTAAAAGTTTACGGCATCTATGTGCATCTTGTATAGGATGTAATGAGTCACTTAAAATTGAAGGATTGAGGAATCTCCAGACTCTGTCAGGCATACACTTTGATCACATCATGCAAAATGCCATGACAACTTTGACGAGTCTTTGGAAACTAGGGATTTTGGTAGACGAAGACTCAGAGATAGATAAACTCTGCATGCATTTATCTGAGGTTGGAAGCCTGAAGACGTTAAATCTTTATAGTAACGATAGCCAGCTGCCATCTCTAGCTGGACTTTCAAGGCTCCATCATGTGACAGAGCTTAAGCTATCCGGGGAGTTGACAATGCTGCCTCCTGATTTCCCTCCAAATCTCTCTCGCTTGTCTTTGACATCCTCATATCTCATGGATGACCCAATGCCAACACTAGAGAAGTTGGGACAGCTGTCATTCCTCAAAATGAAATATGCATATAGGGGACACGAACTAGTCATTTCTAGAAATGGCTTTCCCCAGTTGAAATTCCTTGAGCTCAGAGGCCTGTCTTCTTTGGATGAAATAAAGGTGGAGAAAGGTGCATTGCCACAGCTCCAGTACCTGAGAATCAGGAATTGCAGTTCATTAGGCATGTTGCTGGAGAAGCTGAAGCACATGTCTACTCTTGATAAGATTGAGCTTGTGGACATGCCTGAAAGTTTTGTTAGTAAACTTGATGTGCAAGCCCCGCACGAGGGATCCAGCGCCCCTTACCTCAGAATATTTGACTACAGTTTCCCGCAGAGGGGACCAAGTAGCTGGAAAAGAGCGGCACGAAATACTATGTTGCATAAAATCTCACTACATGCCAAGGTCATCAGAGCAGCTGTGCTATTTCAATCCGCTTCGGGTGTTCAAGCATCATGATTGTAACATTAGAAAGCAAAGATGGAAGAACTGCATCGAATTCGCTCTATTCCTTCTGGTTTGGTGCGGTTTGCATAGCTGCATCAGCTAGAGATGTTCGGATTACATCCAAAATTGGGTGACTTTGAGTCTGTACATCAGGTCCCTGGTCCGGTAGACGGTACCTTGATTGTGTACCTCTACCTTTTTTCCCGCTTTTGTCCTCTCCAATGAGGGGGCTCCCTGTATTGTACTGCTGGCTAATTTTCATTGTAGTAAATCAATAAAATCATTTCCCCCTTTTATCAAAATAAATACACAATAAAATATTCCCCATTCAATATATTTATTTTGCCATTATTTTCCTCTTTATTTCATTGATTTTATGTAATTCGGATCCTATTTAATTAAGTCTTCTTTTTTTTTTTCTTTTTTTGAGATGTCCCACTTCAGGGCTTGCTTTTTCAATCTTCATACTATTAAACGAAGAGTGACAGTTATATGGTTAATGTGGTTTTGGAAAATTAACAGTGTCTATACCTATATCTTTATCAATTTATATTCAATATACCATGTTGAGACCGGTATTAATAATCTATGAACATTTGTGTCTTCAAGGCCTAAAAATCGCAATACTAAATTGTTAGCATTGGAAATGTTTAGTTCAACAAAAATAGAACGAAACACGAGCAACCATCCATGTAGAAGAGATTAAAGTAATTCATCCCTTCTAAACTATTGGTTTATCTGGAGCTGAGGATTGATTACTTCCCATACACCATTCGAAATATAGAGCAAAAAGTTGTATCTCGCATTTATATTTGCTTGCTCTTGCCATACAATGGCACGAAAGGTACATACATACAATGGTATTGAAAGATTGAGAAAGATGAGTTCTCCTCAAGGTTCAAGGTTCAAGGTTGGAATCTTGAACCTGGCAATTGAGAATGGAAAGAGTATAGAGAGGGATGCAAGGAACAGGAAGAAAAAGAAAAAAAAAAAAAAAAGGGGGTTGGAAAAGACTAAACCTAAATGTTGCACATGTTTACTAAGATGAAAGTTGAATTGTCTCTTTGTATCTAAGATTTTTTTTTCTCTAATTTTTCTAATGGATGTCCAATAATAAATATGCTTAGTTTACATCTAATTTACTAATCGGATGCACTTATGCACATTATTAGCTCCCCTTGCATTTAAACATTTTCTTAACCTAGTTTTACTTCTCCAAAAAACTAATGCTTAAAACCAAAGTGATTACAGAAGGGCTCTCATGTCAAAACCTGATAACCAATATACTGTATATGTATATGATTATCAATCTCGTGTCTATTATATTCAATCAGAAGATCTCAATTTAGATCCTCTAATAGTAGTAGACAAGTATATAACCCATTTCACTCAGTCACAATTTCCAATCAAAGGATCACTACCACTTAAAACCAGACTCACATGTAATAGAATTCTACCACTCATCCATCCAGCGTAATGCAAATTGGATGAGTCCTGTATGTATATTGTTACATCTTCGATTCAATTATTCCCGTAAATCTTCTAATTTTAAGAGCTTAATCTAGGCAAATTCTTCCTGGATTAGATTCGTTCTTTCTACATTTTAACTGGTTTTTAGATCAAACTTCCAAACTGATAAACAATGAGGCCTAAGTTTTTGTTTGTGCCAGTTTTGAATTTCTCGTTCAATCTGGAAAAATGCAACCTGTATAGAACTTTTTTTTAGTAAAATTATTTTTCTATTTTAATGATGAAGAAGATGAAACAAACAAATTCGGAAATATAACTATAGATTATCTCAAGTCTACTCGTAATAGACACTAAATCTTAGTCCTTTGCACAGATGTATTGACCAAATAATATAACGAACAATTTTATAAACCTCCCTTGAGGCTTATAACAATTTTAGAAAGCTCCCTTGAAGTCTAAAAAATTACACTTACCTCCCCTAGTGTTGTAAAATTACTCCATGACTCTCACATATTGCTTAAAACCATTAAGTTAAAAAAAATCAAACAATAATACAGATCAGTAATGGCTGGTTTTTGTTTTCTCTGATTTGAGTTGTGGTTAATATCATGGGCAAGTATCAAGTTGCTTGACCATGGAAGAAGACTTCAAAGCTTGTGTTTGGCCGGGAATAGAGATAGGGAGATATAGTGTAGCATCAGTTGATAAATTAGAAAGAGAAAGTGGATAAAATAACTAATATTTTTCATTACAAGAAAGGGTATCATAGGATATTTAAGGGAAAATGCTGCTTATGTTAGCTTTTTGGGTCTAGTTTGTTATACAAACCATTGGGAGAAGGGAGGTGAATGTAATTTTCAATTCAAGGGAGCTTCTTGCACCTGTTATTAACCTTGTTGGAGGTTTTTCAATTATCCCATGGGTCCGTTTGAATTGCTGTTTTTTGTCCCTACTTTTGAAAAACTATTTTTCACACCTCAAATGTTACAGTAATACACAACTAAAAACAACCCCAAAAATAACCCAATATTTTGTTGGTTTTTTTTTTTCTATTCCTTTTTTCTTTTCCATTTCTTTTTTCTTTTTCCTTTTTCTTATTTTCCCCCTTCTTCCCCATGCATGTGACCAGGACCTTTTTTTTTTTTTCCCTTTCTTCTTCTTCTTTCTTTTCTCTTCCTCTCCTCCCTCCCCCCTCCCCCTCCCCACACCCCACCTCCCCTCTTCCCTCCCTCACCTCCTCCCTCCCTCTCCCACCCCAGGTGACCAAGGAAGGGTAGAGGGGAGAGAGAGGGAAGGGTGGCAAGGGAGGGAAGAGGGGAGGGAGGAGAGGCAGAGAGAAAAAGAAATGGAAAAGGAAAAGGAAAAAGAAAAGAAAAAAGAAATAGAAATAGAAAAAAATTATCCAAAGACAGTTACAGTACCACTTTTTCACATCTATAATGTTACAGTGCTGTTTTGCGCAAAACAGCTCCAAAAACAAAGAATACAAACGGACCCATTATAATATAAAGAACAATCGGTTGACACCAAAACAAATAAAAATTCCGGTATGGGCATGTTACATGGTCTGTTGAGCCCATATTCATAGGAATAAGGCAATCAAGACTTTGTCGATCAGGTCCAGGACAGATGGCCTAAACATGCAATTAAAGGCAGCCTTCCACGCTCTGATCCAAATCGTATTTGGTCATTAAACAAATGGGTTATCGTCATTTCTAATGAGTACTAGTTCTTTAGATCATAGTTTATTGCTCATAAAAGATCCGAATTTAATTTTTTGGTATAAACAACATTTTTCAAACCATAGTAATTGTAACGAGATAACCAATCCAAATCTAAGAATGATATGGCGAATGTAAATTTAATAAATACGATTTAAGTAGATAAAGGAATTTAAGAAAAATTGGTCCGGACAATGTACAGTTATAGGGAGTTCTAAAACTTTTAGGGGTGCAAAAATAAGACAATTGAAAGAAATTACATAGATTTACTAGTCAAATTTCAAAGTTTTTAAAGTTCAGAGGATGCAATGGCCGACCTTGGCCACAGCATGACTCTACCTCTAGAATCAAACATAATCAAATAATAAAGTGGGATTACTAAAAGAAATAATACTAAAGTACATAGCATGATTAGTACAAATAATTTACTGTAGAATATTTAAATGCCGAGTAAAAGCTAAAGTAAAGTTATATTCATCCAAAGGTACTCTAGGATTTTCTCCAAACCTCATGAAATGCTTCTAGTAGCCGTGTTCAGGATCAGCTAGTTGACTATTATGCACCAGTGCAGCAAGACTAAAATAATCATCATAAAATTCGTACTGAAATGGATTTATTATAGGTGTACTTTGTCAATGTGAATAATTAGTAAATAAAAAATGGATATATTCTTTTCTTTTCTGGCAAAATATATTATAAAGAAGGAAAAGAAAAGGTTTAAAGATTTTGTTCTCCAATAATAGAAAATGTACCAAAACCAAGAGAAGGAAAAAGGGCACTTCACTCCTACACAAAGGTAGATGCAGGGGTGCCTCCCTTAAGATTTTATAAATTCTCTTATATCCCTTTGAAAAAATAAAAATTTTCATTTATATCCTCGTAGAAATTAGATTCCACATCTAAGATTTTACATATCCTATCCTAATCCTAAAAGAAGAAAAGGGCGAGTCACTATTATTAGCAATTTGAAGTCCTTCACCAGCACCATAGTTGCATGGGCTTTTCTAGAAATTTGGGTTAAATTTTGCAATAGGGCAAAAAAATCGAAATAACCCTTGAAATTTTTAGTAGGATAACTTTTAACCCCTTAACAATTAAGTGGAGACTTTTATCCCTTGAGCTTTCTAACCCCTTAACAATTAAGTGGAAACTTTTATCCTTGAACTTGTAAAACTGTATACTTGTAGTCCTTTGAACCAGTTTAGCTGGTACCAGGAAACCCATGTGAGATGCAACCTCTTAAAGTTTAAGGGTGTTTTTGTCTATACAATAATAGACTCAACATCTGGGGTAATGTTACAAACCAAGGACAAATTAGAGGACTAAAGCTAAAAATTTCAAAATTGTGTCATCTTCTCAATCAACTGATTTGAATCCCTACTGGCGCATTGTTTCTTTTCCGACGGGAATTCGCCGGACACTGGAAATCATCATCTCTGACACCTATAGCTGGCTTTCAACTAGCCAAGATGGTCTCTCTCTCCCACACAATCAAAACCAGATTTTTCACAAACGAAGGGGAAAAAAAGGCAAAAATAGCAACAATAAAAGAAAGTCTTACTCTGATGGAAGCTTCCCTCCACAGGCGCACAAATACGAGAGATTTGTCTCTCAAATTCAAATTTTCATTCGGGCATTTCATCAAATATGACATGGGTGTAATGAAATCAAGTCTTGGTTTACCAAAATTTTCCACGGTTGACTCAAAAGATTTCATCAAAACAAACAACCATGTGAGGTTTTGAGAGTCAATTAACTCTAAATCAATTAACTGAACTCAATTGAAAACTCAATGGAACGGAATTTCATTGAAATCTGGAAATTGTACAGAGCCAGAGTGGATGGAACAAGAACAGAGGATGTTTAAGAAGAAGGAAATATGAAGAAAGAGAAATAAAGTGAATCTGCTTTTAAGAACAAGAACAGAGGATGTTTAAGAAGAAGGAAATATGAAGAAAGAGAAATAAAGTGAATCTGCTTTTACAGCAATTCAGCTATTATATCAGAATAAAATATGACCTTCATAACTACCACTACTACTACCATTTATAGATAATTCTCTAACAGAATGTTGGGGATTGATGCTGCCTTCACGTGGTTGACCCCTCATCTTGATTGCCTGACGTCACAGCTTTTCTCCCTTGTCCTCCTCCTCACGCGTGATTAATCTACTCCAGTAGCTAACAGAAGTCGTGGATCCCTCCTTTGCTTTTCTTTTCATCACGCCTTCACTTCTCCTTCTCATTCTTTCCCACGTCTTTAGTGCTTATCCTTACAATGCTTCTCCCGTATAAGAGTCTTGTCCTCAAGACTGAAAATTAGGAAATTTAGCTTTGATTTCGTCTGCGAACTCCCAGGTGGCATCTTCTGGACTTGCATTCCACCATTGTATAAGCCATTGGGTAGCTGCTGCATTTTTCTTTTTCACCATTCGTCTAGCCAATATTGCTATGGGTTTGACTTTCAGCTGCCCTTCTTCATCCACATCAGGCAATGGTAGCACAGGAGCTGCCTCGCCTCCTAGCTTCTTCTTAAGCAGGGAGACATGAAACACAGGATGTATCTTGGACCCTTCTGGTAGTTTCAGCTGGTATGCAACCTGCCCAATTCTCTGGACTACTTGATATGGGCCAAAGTACTTGGCAGCAAGCTTAGAATTACTTCTCCAATTCACAGACATTTGTCTGTAGGGTTGTAATTTCAAGTAAACCCAGTCACCTTCGCAGAATTCCCTTTCACTTCTGTGCTGATCCGCATAGAGCTTCATCCTCGCTTGAGCCAGTTGGAGCTGCTGTTTCAGTACTTCGTCCATCTTCCTCCTATTTTGCAGAATTTCATCCACTGCCGCCACTTTACTTTGCAAGTAGGGTCCCAAGGCTAGTTGTGGTGGTGACATGCCGTATAAGGCCTCAAATGGACTCCTTCGTATAGCGGTATGATAGGTAGTATTATACCACCACTCAGCCAATGAAAGCCAATTCATCCACCTCTTCGGTTGTAGGTGGCACATGCAGCGTAGATACATTTCTAAGACTTGGTTCACCCTCTCAGTTTGCCCATCTGATTGAGGGTGATACGCTGTGCTCATAGCCAGTTTTACTCCCATCAATTCGAATAATTCCTTCCAAAATTGGCTAGTGAATACCTTGTCCCGGTCACTAACTATGCTCTGAGGTAATCCATGAAGTTTACAAACACTTTCCATGAACATTTTAGCTACAGTCATCGCAGTGTAAGGATGAGCAATTCCCATGAAATGGGCACTTTTCGTAAACCTGTCCACTACCACTAGTATGACCTCCTTACCTTCGGATCTTGGTAATCCCTCTATGAAATCCATGGAAATGTGACTCCAAGGATGTTGAGGAATGGGTAGAGGTTGTAGTAACCCCGGATAAGCCACATGCTCATCTTTGCATTTTTTGCAAACGTCACATTGTTCTACTTCTTCCTTAATCTGCTTCTGCATCCCTGGCCAATACACAATTTGTTTTGCCTTCATGTAGCTGGCTCTTATCCCAGAGTGACCACCAAGGTGAGACGAGTGAATGGCCTGAATCAATTTTTTTCGAATTTCTCCTCCTGCTCCCACATACAATCTGCCTTTATATTTCAACAATCCCCCAATATAACTATACTCAGAAACCTTTGTAGGGTCTAAGAGCATTTCAGTGATGAGTTGTTGAGCCTTATCATCTCTCTTGTAACTCTCCATTATCTCTTGAATCCATATCGGTGTCACTGTTGTGATGGCTGTGCATTCTCCATGTTCATTGTTATCCCTCCTTGAGAGAGCATCCGCGACTACATTCTCTGCCCCCTTCTTATATTGAATTTCATAGCTCAGACCAAGCAGTTTGGTGAGCCATTTCTACTGTAAGGGAGTTGTCACCCTTTGTTCCAGTAGATATTTTAAGCTTTGCTGGTCAGTTTTAATGATAAAATGGTTTCCCTCCAGGTAGTGCCTCCACTTAGTTACTGCCGTCACCAAAGCTAATAGTTCTTTTTCGTAGATAGATAGCCCCAGATTTCTTGTGTTAAGTATCATGCTTAGGTATGCAATTGGTTGTCTGTTTTGCATCAAGACAGCCCCAATTCCTCCATAGCAGGCATCTGTTTCGATCACAAAAGCTTGAGTAAAGTCCGGTAGTGCTAGCACTGGAGTAGTGCTCATAGCTATTTTGAGATTCTCGAATGCTTCCTCTGCAGCTGGTCCCCATTTGAACCCATCCTTTTTCAGCAGTTGTGTTAGTGGTTTAGCAATGGATCCATAACCCTTTACAAATTTCTTGTAATATCCCGTCAGTCCTAAGAATCCTTTGAGTTGTTTGACAGTCCTCGGTCTAGGCCAGTTCACCATTGCTTCTATTTTCTTTGGGTCTGCTTGTACTCCTCTGTCAGAGATCACATGTCCAAGGTATTCTACCTTAGTCTGGGCAAATTCGCACTTGCTTTTCTTCGCAAAGAGTTGTTGTTGTTGTAGTATATTCAGAACCTCCCTTACATGGTTCTTGTGGTCCTCCAAGGTTGGACTATAAATCAATATGTCATCAAAGAAAACCAGTACATATTTCCTTAGCTGATTCTTGAATACTTCATTCATTAAGGACTGGAAGGTTGCTGGGGCGTTTGTGAGCCCGAATGGCATGACTTTGAATTCGTATAATCCCTGATGAGTTCGAAAGGCAGTCTTGTATTCATCTCCCACTTTGATTCTGATTTGGTGATAACCAGCCCGAAGGTCTAATTTTGTGAAATACTTGGATCCGTGCAGCTCATCTATCAGCTCATCAATCAACGGCATTGGGAATTTATCCTTTATTGTCAGCTCGTTAAGTTGTCTATAATCCACACAAAACCTCCAACTCCCGTCTTTCTTTTTGACCAAGAGTACTGGTGAGGCAAACGGATTGTTGCTGGGTTGGATAATGCCTAGGTTCATCATCTCTTGTACCATCTTCTCAATCTTAGTTTTGTGTACGTAAGGGCATTTGTAGGGCCTAAGCTGGAATGCTTTGGCTCCATCTTTCAGATTGGATATGGTGATCATGGCTTCTAGTAGGTGGCAATCCCACTGGTTCAGCAAATACATCCTTGAATTCATCCAGCAAGCGTTGGATCACTTCTGGAACTTCCCCTTTGTCTGTCTTCTCTGTCTCCGTAGGCATTACTTGGGCAATGATGCCATAAGGTTGCCTTTTTATCCATTTTTTCAATTTGCTGCTTTTTATAAAATCAAAATGCAGTGTATCTGGATTCCCTGACAACTTAACTTCCTTCCCTTCCTTCTCAAACTCCATTGTCAACTTCTGGAAATCGAATTGTATGGGACTAAATCTGGCCAACCAGTCGACCCCTAGCACCAGGTCACTTCCCCCAAGTCTAAGGGTGTAGATTCTGTGGTGAAATTCGTGGCCCTGCATATGCCACTGTAAGGTTTGTTTGAGAGGCTTTGACTTCATTTTTTCCCCATTGGCTACGGTTACTGTTAAAGGTTGTACATCAGAGGTTGGCAATTTCAGCTCCTGAGTCAATCTTTCGTCTATAAAACTATGAGTGCTTCCACTGTCAATTAATATACTTACAGCCCTTTTCCCTATCAGCCCAGAGATCCTGAGAGTTTTATGGTTTTCTCCTCCTGTAAGGGCCTGCATAGTTATTTCCATAAGTGTTTCTCCATTTTGCTCTTCCTCACAGTCACAGAAGTCCTCTCCTTCTTCTCCCGTATTGTCCTCTTTAAGTAGTGGGTCATCAGCTTTTGCAGCTAAAATGAAGTTGACCGCAGCATTTTTACAGATATGACCAAAGCTATATGGTTCCTCACACTTGTAGCATAATCCCTTCTCTCTTCTAGCATTGAATTCGGCGGGAGTAATCCTTTTGAATTGGTTGTGATTTTTGTCGAGAAATGATTTCTGAGGGTTTGGGTGTTTTATGTTGGTAGGAGTCCATTTAAGATCAGATTTAGGAGGGTAAGAGTTTTTCTGATAATGGTTGGGAGCTGTGGGAAGTACTGGTTTCTGGTTGAATTTTGGACTCCTGGTTATGGCCTGCACATTTTTTTCTTGTAATCGAGCAATCTCCATGGCAGTTGACAGGGTGGTGGGCTTAAACATTTTCACTTGATTTTTAATTTCCTCTTTTAATCCGCTCATGAATACAGATATGTAATAGGTTTCATGCATGTCAGGTAATGAAGGCATGGCTAAAGCTTTTAAAGTTTCGAACCTTTCCTGATACTCCTCCACCGAACTTGTTTGTACAATTTTTGAGAAATCCTCCAATATGCCTTCCGGTGATCCCTCTCCAAAACTTACACATATCGCCTGCGTGAATTCCCCCCATGATACTGAAGCTCTATGGTTGAACTGTCCATGGAACCACTTCTCAGCTTTTCCCTTCAGATATAATTCTGCAATTTCTGTTCTGCGATCTCCTTCAATCTCATGGATCCGGAAGTATCTGGTAGCTTTTCGGACCCATTCTCTGGGATCCTCCCCTTCAAACACAGGGAAATCTATTTTGGGTAATCGATTCCCCATCCTAGCTTCCCCTTTGTATGATGATTCTGGTCCCCCTCCTTCCACCTTGCGTTGCTCCCTCTTAAGTAATTTCTATTCATCACCAGGACCTCTTTCTTGACTATTTCCGACTATATGCCGACTCAGATCTTGCACGCTGGAATTTAGTTTGCTCATGTCTGCATTCATTTGAGCCACCATGGCCATCAACCCATCATACTTCAGATCCAAGTTGTGTACAGAGTTTTTCAAGTTCTCCTATCTATTTTCTACCACTGAAAGAGTTCGTTCCAGACCTTCATTCTTGTGGTTAATTCCCTTCACTACGCTTCCGAGATCTACCACTTCCCTTCGTAGATTTTCTTCAGTATTCCGAGTCATCATGCCAGTGACTTTTGAAAGAATTATCAGAGTTTAGTAGAAGCAACGCCTCTGGAGATCGTTGCTGCTCTGATACCAATTGTGAGGTTTTGAGAGTCAATTAACTCTAAATCAATTAACTGAACTCAATTGAAAACTCAATGGAACGGAATTTCATTGAAATCTGGAAATTGTACAGAGCCAGAGTGGATGGAACAAGAAGAGGATGTTTAAGAAGAAGGAAATATGAAGAAAGAGAAATAAAGTGAATCTGCTTTTACAGCAATTCAGCTATTACATCAGAATAAAATATGACCTTCATAACTACCACTACTACGCCATTTATAGATAATTCTCTACAGAATGTTGGGATTGATGCTGCCTTCACGTGGTTGACCCTCATCTTGATTGCACGGACGTCCACTTTTCTCCTTGTCCTCCTCCTCACGCTGTAATTAATCTACTCGGTAGCTATGTAAGTCGTGGATCCCTCCTTTGCTTTTCTTTTCATCACGCCTTCACTTCTCCTTCTCATTCTTTCTCACGTCTTTAGTGCTTATCCTTACAAACCATTTATACCATTCATCCCGTACCATACCAGTAGTAATTAATCACTTTCACCAAGAGAAATTCAAACCCAATTAGCATGGCCCTTGATTATCGGTGGTGGTAATGATCAAATCTAGTGAAGACAACGGCTTCGGCGACTTCCCATTCATCTGCCATGGCTCTTCTTCCTCACATTTTTTTTTACATTTGCTTTTTTGTTTTTTTTTCTTCCTGAATTCCTGATAGACAATTCTTAGTGTTTCTTTAAGAGAGAAAAAGGGAAGTTTTGAATTAATTATTTGATCTTGACTTATTTGATTATGTGAACTACTTGAAATCTGTTAGCATGAACACTCTCTTATGTTATTATGATCGAGACGAGTGTGTACTTTATCACACTCGATCTCCTTTATTTGAACTATATATCCTTGATATCATGATACTCGTGAATTTGGCCCTTGTCTATATTTGATCTGTGAGTCGTTTGGGTGATGTCCCATCAACTAATCTGTTTAGAAGCTTGTTTACCTGTACTTGTTAACTATGCCTGTGAAATGGACACTTGTGTGATATCACAAGGGCTAATCCTGTTATCAGTTCTTGGGACTCGTGATCGGAGTCCACCCCATCAGCTCATTGGTCGAATCGAGCCAGTTAGGGCTTGGTCGAGGAGACTAATGATGGCCCTGGATCCAGTTTCTTGTTTTTGGTATACTCGAGTATTACCTCCTGTGTTGGTGTTGGACCCGTAAGGTGGGAGAATGGGTGAAGCGGGTATGGGCGATGAGTGGGGTTCTCTTGGACATTAATTCTTGCATTTCCTTGGTTGGAGTGTCAACGGACTTGGATCAAGTTCTTTGTGGAACTTGGCTCCGAGAGCCATCTGTATCCTTTGATATTTAAATTGTTATTTAAGTGATCCTTGTGCACCGATCTTCCGGTAAGAGAAGCTTGAGTCTGAACTCCTCGTGAGCACCGATCTCCAGTCGGCGGCTTGAGTAGTGCATAGGCACCATCTCTGGTTGATTACTCGTGATAATCTCTGTACTTATACTTGAAATTCCAAATTTTATTGCAAATGTGCTAGTGTGATTGTTTATCAAAATCTTTGTGGTGCAAATATGCTAATTGCTATTTTGCATGCCTGTCTTTTGAAACATCACTGGGCTTTTAGCTCACCTTATTTTCCCTTTTGTTCTCCTTAGTAGGGGGATTTGCTTGAGCTTGGGATTGGAAGTACGTGCAAGTAGTTAAGTTTTGTTGTACTTTTGTTTAAGAGAGAATGTACTAGCAAATCCTATCATGGATAAGTTTAGAGGTTGATTTTGTATCCTTAAATACCCTGTTATGTTTTAAGTTGGAATGGTGGTGTGAAACTTATGTATCTATGCTGGTTGACTTTTGAATTTGGAAGTTTTAGTTTTGTAAGATGTGAATTGATGGTTTATATTAGCTATCGAGTCTGGCGAGGCGGCGATCCACCGATACCTGGTTACCTAGGGAGAAGTCATAGTTGGTATCAGAGCGCTAGGTTCAGATCTTTTGGGCAGTGGGAATGAATGCTTTCTGTTAGTTTTGTGAATTTGTGTGTTTGTAATCTTGTTAGTATGTCGCAAGAACGGGGATCAATTGTTTACGCTTTAGGGTGGCAACCAGCGTGAACCGACTTAATTCTTGTTTTGGCTTGAGTACGAGTGTGTCTTTTGGATTTTAGTGTTGGATATGAAGTTGAATTTGATGGAAAAGTAGAATTTTCTGGCTCCGTTATGGAGTATTTTGGTGATACCACGTGGTTTCATATTAATAGTTGACTTGGTTTGCTGATTGCTAGAATCGATGTTTGGCTTTCTCGTGTTGTCGTCTTGTTTGATTTGTTTGAATTGCCTTGGTATCTTGCTTTGACTTGTTTAACTTGATACGACTTGTGGAGCTTGTGGTAAGTTGTTGTTATCATTCATGTGTAGAAAGAGATTAATTGTGCGAGATGGAATCTGGGGGACAACGTCGGGGGCAGGGCTAGAGAACCCCAAGACCAAGGGGAGTGAGAGAGAATCTGCCACTCAAAATACTGAACCAAGGGCTGAAGCGGAGACCAAGTGGCCCGCCATAAACCGAATGGCTGATCTTTTAGCACGATTAGTGGAGCACCAAGGCCAAAACCCTAATAATCAACCTAGGAACAATGAGAATCTGAGAAGAAGAAGATAGAGCACTAGAAGCGATTTCATAAATTTTCTTTACCAAAATTCCTGAGGACGACCACGATGTGGCGGAGAGCTGGTTAGATAAAATGATTGACATCTTTGCAGCCCTTAACTGTACTGAAGAGAGGCAAGTGGCCTTTGCCGTATTCCAGTTGAAGGAGCCTTCGTTCTGGTGGAATATGATAAGAGCAAGAGGAGAGAGACCGAGAACTTGGGTCAACTTCACTAGGGAATTTAATAAGAAATTCTTTCCCCCATTGATCCAAGAACAGAGGGAAGATGCTTTTAAAAGACTTCGCCAGGGCAACTCAAGTATCGCCGAATATGAAACACAGTTTACCAAGTTATCCAAATTTGCCCCTGAGTTGGTGGTCACTGAACAAAAAAGGATAAGGCGATTTGTACAGGGACAAAATGTGGAAATCCAGAAGGATTTAGCAGCTTCAGATCAATACATTTGGAGAAGCTCACGAAAAAGCTCAACGGATGGAGAGTGCGACTCTTCAAGTCAAGGCTTTTCAGACAAGGAAACGAGGAGCACCTAGTGAGAATCTTGGAAAAGTTGATAGTGAACAAGATGTACCCCCGTCCAAGATTGGAAAATGAACAAGTGGAACAAAACTCCTGGAGACATCAGGAGATGCTTCGGTTGGAGTTCGCTTGATTTGTGGATATTGTGGGAAACCCAATCATCATGAGAATGAGTGTAGGAAGAAAGGACGAAAATGCTTTCGTTGCGGCAGTTCTACGCATCAAATTGCTAACTGCCCAGTTAGTCCAAATGAGCCCCGAAAAGAGAAGGATATGCAAAAATCAGACATAAGGTGAGAATTTGAGGGGAAATTCTTTTAAGGGAGAGAGTGTGAGAACCCGGAAGAAAAAAATGATGATGAAAATGGAAAAAAATGGTTTGATTGCACCATGAAAGCCTTAAGTGCATTATTCTCCTTTAAGTACTTTATTTTGTATGCATAGCATGACATTAATTTGGAATTGTATCTTACATGTTTCATGTAGTCAAATGCATAAACTTATATGGCATTAAAGGGATTATGTTTTTAATTGAGGGATTACAAGACAATTGTAAAGATTTTTAACCCAAATCTTGGACCAAATTTTGCCACTTGTCAACCACCAACCACAACCTTGACTTGACCATTTCTATTTAAGCTCTTGTCTTCAAAATTCAAACCAAAATCTCCCTCTCATTTTTTCTCTCTTGGCCGGCCTTAACAAGGAAGAAAACATCAAAACCCTAAGCTTAAATCTTGCCATTTTAGTGAGGAAAACATCTCCAAGTGAAATCCTAGGTTAGGTTGACACTTGATCATCAAGCTTTGTGGGGAAAATTGGAGCTCTTGGGTTATTTTCTCTCTCCACTCTCAAGGTACTTAACCATTTATCTATGCTTTAATGATCTTGAAATTCAAAGTGGATGCATGATTAGTGAGTTTGAAGTGTTTATGGGTGTTTGGAAGGATAAGTGATGGAAGGAATTTTGTGTTTGAGAACTAGAGCCTAGGCTTTTACTTTAGGCTTCCATGTGTTTGATGAATTGTTTGTTGATTTGTGATGTATTATTGATGGAGTCAATTGCTGTTTTTGCATGTTAAACACCTTGGCAAATGATGAAAATGACTTTAAAGGATTAATTGAAGAATTGTGTCAAAGCTGGAAATTTTTGCAGGAAATCAGAAATGGAAATCAGTCCACTTCCCGAGGTTACTTTTCACTGTAGAAAATGAATTAGCATCCTAGCCTTATACCGTTAGAAAGCCCTATGAACCTAATTTTAAACGCCGCTGACGGAGCTTGATTTCGATTTTTCTACGTCGAGTTATGACTGTTTTCCCGAGACTGTTTGACCAGCCTGAAATTGTTCCGACAGATTTCTTGCTTCTCTGAGTTTTGCCATTTTGACTAGGATTAAACATGATTTGATGATTGACCTCTTCATGAAAGTTTTAGGGCTATGTCTTAGCTTCGAAACGCCATACAGTACACCCCAATCCGATAAGTGTGTCCACAGTGATGGGTAAATTATTGCAGCATGGCAGATCAGTTAAATGCTGATTTCATTACACCAAAGCTTTTCTCGTTCCTTTTGATTCTTGTGCAACTTTGTCGTGTCCTGACTCACTCGTTTATGATTCTAACATGTGGATGAGCTTTTCATTTGATCATCTTTATAGTTGGGATTGGTCATTTTATAAATTGTGCATTCAAGTGTGATTTTTATCAAGTACAAAATCAATGAGCGCATGCATTAGGTCTTCTCGTTTGGTGAGTTCAACTTAAATATTTTCGTTTCATTTCTATTAGACTTGAAAGGAGGAAATAGAGGTGATTTGGGCGCAAGCACTCGAAAATATCTTGCTTGATTTGGTGAGTGTTCCAATGCTTGTCTACTTGTTAAATATGACTAGTTGGATTATCTGACCTTGACTTATTTGATTATGTGAACTACTTGAAATCTGTTAGCATGAACACTCTCTTATGTTATTATGATCGAGACGAGTGTGTACTTTATCACACTCGATCTCCTTTGCTTGAACTATATATCCTTGATATCATGATACTTGTGGATTTGGCCCTTGTCTATATTTGATCTGTGAGTCGTTTGGGTGATGTCCCATCGACTAATCTGTTTAGAAGCTTATTTACCTGTGCTTGTTAACTGTGCCTGTGAAATGGCCACTTGTGTGATATCACAAGGGCTAATCCTGTTATCAGTTCTTGGGACTCGTGATCGGAGTCCACCCCATCGGCTCATTGGTTGAATCGAGCCAGTTAGGGCTTGGTCGAGGAGACTAATGATGCCCCTGGATCCTGTTTCTTTTTTTTCGTATACTCGAATATTACCTCCTGTGTTGGTGTTCGGACCCGGTAAGGTGGGAGAATGGGTGAACGGGTATGGCTGATGAGTGGGGTTCTACTAGACATTAATTCTTGCATTTCCTTGGTTGTGGTGTCAACGGACTTGGATCAAGTTCTTGCTTGTGGAACTTGGCTCGAGAACCATCGTATCCTTTTATATTTAAATTGTTATTTAAGTGATCATTGTGCAATCGATCTTCCAGTAAGAGAAGCTTGAGTGCTGAACTCCTCGTGAGCGATCTCCAGTCGGCTTGAGTAGTGCCCATAGGCACCATCTCACGGTTGGCGATTACTCTTGTGATCATCTCTGTACTTATACTTGAAATTTCAAATTTTATTGCAAATGTGCTAGTGTGATTGTTTATCAAAATCTTTGTGGTGCAAATATGCTAATTGCTATTTTGCATGCACGTCTTTTGGAAACATCACCGGGCTTTTAGCTCACCTTATTTTCCTTTGTTTCCTTAGTAGGGGATTTGCTTGAGCTTGGGATTGGAGAGTGCGCAAGTAGTTAAGTTTTGTTGTACTTTTGTTTAAGAGAGAATGTACTAGCAAATCCTATCATGGATAAGTTTAGAGGTTGATTTTGTATCCTTAAATACCCTGTTATGTTTTAAGTTGGAATGGTGGTGTGAAACTTATGTATCTATCTTGGTTGACTTTTGAATTTGGAAGTTTTAGTTTTGTAAGATGTGAATTGATGGTTTATATTAGCTTCTCGAGTCTGGCGAGGCAGGCGATGCCCACAGGGTTACTAGGAGAAGTGATCAGGTTGGTATCAAGCTAGGTTGGATCTTTTGGGCAGTGGGAATGAATGCTTTACATTAGTTTTGTGAATTTGTGTGTTTGTAATCTTGTTGGTATGTCGGCAAGAAGCGGGGATCGAGTTGCTTCTGCTTTAGGGTAGCCAACCTAGTGAAGCTGACTTAATTCTTGTTTTGGCGCTTGAGTCGAGTGTGTCTTTGAATTTTAGTGTTGGATATGAAGCTGAATTTGATGGAAAAGTAGAATTTTAAAGCTCCGTTATGGAGTATTTTGGTGATACGTGGTTTCATATTAATAGTTGACTTGGTTTCTTGATTGCTTGAATCGATGTTTGGCTTTCGTGTTGTCGTCTTGTTTGATTTGTTTGAATTGCCTTGGTATCTTGCTTTGACTTGTTTAACTTGATACGACTTGTGGAGCTTGTGGTAAGTTGTTGTAATCATTCTTGTGTAGAAAGAGATTAATTGTGCGAGATGGAATCTGGGGGACAACGTTGGGGACGACCGCGTAGGGCTAAACAACCCCAGGACCAAGGTGAGAGAGAATCTGACCACTCAAAATCTTGAACCAAGGGCGGGCGGAGACCTAAGTGGCCACGGCCATAAAGGAATTGATCTTTTAGCATGATTAGTGGAGCACCAAGGCCAAAACCCTAATAATCAACCAAGGAACAATGAGAATCCTGTAGAAGGAGATGATAGAGCACTAGAACGATTTCATAAATTTTCTCACCAAAATTCCTCGGAGGACGACCCGATGTGGCGGAGAGTTGGTTAGATAAAATGATTGACATCTTTGCTTGAAGAGAGGCAAGTGGCCTTTCTTGGTATTCAGTTGAAGGGACTCGTTCTGGTGGAATATGATAAGAGCAAGATGGGAGGAGAGAGACAGAGAACTTGGGTCAACTTCACTAGGGAATTTAATAAGAAATTCTTTCCCCATTGATCAAGAGCAGAGAGGAAGATGCTTTTAAAAGACATGAGAACAACTCAAGTGTGCAGAATATGAAACACGGTTTACCAAGTTATCCAAATTTGCCCCAGGTTGGTGGTCCTTTGAACAAAAAAAGGATAAAGCGATTTTGTGAGGGACTAAATGTGGAAATCGAGAAGGATTTAGCAGCAGCTCAGATCAATACATTTGGAGAAGCTCACGGAAAAAAGCTCAGCGGGTGGAGAGTGCGACTCTTCAAGTCAAGGCTTTTGGACAAGGAAACGAGGAGCACCTAGTGAGAATCTTGGAAAAGTTGATAATGAACAAGATGTACCACCGTCCAAGATTGGAAAAGGAACAAGTGGAACAAAACTCCTGGAGACATCAGGAGATGCTTCGGTTGGAGTTCGTTTGATTTGTGGATATTGTGGGAAACCCAATCATCATGAGAATGAGTGTAGGAAGAAAGGACGAAAATCTTTCGTTGGCGGTTCTCGCATCAAATTACTAACTTGCACTTGAGTTAGTCCAAATGAGCCCCGAAAAGAGAAGGATATGCAAAAATCAGACATAAGGTGAGAATTTCGAGGACGAAATTCTTTTAAGGGGGAGAGAGTGTGAGAACCCAGAAGAAAAAAAATGATGATGAAAATGGAAAAAAAAATGGCTTGATTGCACCATGAAAGCCTTAAGTGCATTATTCTCCTTTAAGTACTTTATTTTGTATGCATAGCATGACATTAATTTGGAATTGTATCTTACATGTTTCATGTAGTCAAATGCATAAACTTATATGGCATTAAAGGGATTATGTTTTTAATTGAGGGATTACAAGACAATTGTAAAGATTTTTAACCCAAATCTTGGACCAAATTTTGCCACTTGTCAACCACCAACCACAACCTTGACTTGACCATTTCTATTTAAGCTTTTGTCTTCAAAATTCAAACCAAAATCTCCCTCTCATTTTTTCTCTCTTGGCCGGCCTTAACAAGGAAGAAAACATCAAAACCCTAAGCTTAAATCTTGCCATTTTAGTGAGGAAAACATCTCCAAGTGAAATCCTAGGTTAGGTTGACACTTGATCATCAAGCTTTGTGGGGAAAATTGGAGCTCTTGGGTGATTTTCTCTCTCCACTCTCAAGGTACTTAACCATTTATCTATGCTTTAATGATCTTCAAATTAAAAGTGGATGCATGATTAGTGAGTTTGAAGTGTTTATGGGTGTTTGGAAGGATAAGTGATGGAAGGAATTTTGTGTTTGAGAATTAGAACTTGGGCTTTTACTTTAGGCTTCCATGTGTTTGATGAATTGTTTGTTGATTTGTGATATATTATTGATGGAGTTAATTGCTGTTTTAGCATGTTAAACACCTTGGCAAATGATGGAAATGGCTTTAAAGGATTAATTGAAGAATTGTGTCAAAGCTGGAAATTTTTGCAGGAAATCAGAAATGGAAATTAGTCCACTTTCCGAGGTTACTGTTCACTATAGAAAATGAATTAGCATCCGAGCCTTATACCGTTAGAAAGCCCTATGAACCTAGTTTTAAACGCCTCTGACGGAGCTTGATTTTGATTTTTCTACGTCGAGTTATGACTATTTTCCTGAGACTGTTTGACCAGCCTGAAATTGTTCCGACAGATTTCTTGCTTCTCTGAGTTTTGCCATTTTGACTAGGATTAAACATGATTTGATGATTGACCTCTTCATGAAAGTTGTAGGGCTATGTCTTAGCTTCGAAACGCCATAAAGTACACCCCAATCTGATAAGTGTGTCCACAGTTATGGGTAAATTATTACAGCATGGCAGATCAGTTAAATGCTGATTTCATTACACCAAAGCTTTTCTCGTTCCTTTTGATTCTTGTGCAACTTTGTCGTGTTCCGACTCTCTCGTTTATGATTCTAACATGTGGATGAGCTTTTCATTTGATCATCTTTATAGTTGGGATTGGTCATTTTATAAATTGTGCATTCAAGTGTGATTTTTATCAAGTACAAAATCAATGGCGCATGCATTAGGTCTTCTCGTTTGGTGAGTCCAACTTAAATATTTTAGTTTCATTTCCATTAGACTTGAAGGAGGAAATAGAGGTGATTTGAGCAAGCAAGCACTTGAAAAGATCTTGCTTGATTTGGTGAGTGTTCCAATGCTTGTCTACTTGTTAAATGTGACTAGTTGGATTATCTGATCTTGACTTATTTGATTATGTGAACTACTTGAAATCTGTTAGCATGAACACTCTCTATATTGTTATTATGATCGAGGCGAGTGTGTACTTTATCACCTCGATCTCCTTTAACTTGAACTATATATCCTTGATATCATGATACTTGTGGTTTGGCCCTTGTCTATATTTGATCGTGAGTCGTTTGGGTGATGTCCCATCGACTAATCTGTTTAGAAACTTGTTTACATTGCTTGTTGACTACGTGAAATGGCCACTTGTGTGATATCACAAGGGCTAATCCTGTTATTAGTTCACGGGACTGCGTGATGAGTCCACCCATGCGTCTCATTGGTCCGAATCGAGCTAGTTGGGGCTTGGTGGGGAGACTAATGATACCCACAGATCTGTTTCTTGTTTTTGGTATACTCAGTATTACCTCACGTGTTGGTGTTGGGCGGTAAGGTGGGAGAATGGGTGAGCGGGTGATGAGTGGGGTTCTGGACATTAATTCTTGCATTTCCTTGGTTGTGGTGTCAGCGGACTTGGATCAAGTTCTTTGGCGTGGAACTTGGCTCGATAGCCATCTGTATCCTTTTATATTTAAATTGTTATTTAAGTGATCCTTGTGCGATCTTCCGTAAGAGAAGCTTGAGTCTTGAACTCCCTCGTGACTTGCGATCTCAGAGTCGGCGACTTGAGTAGTGCATAGGCACCATCTCGGTTGACGTTACTCTGTGATCATCTACTGTACTTATACTTGAAATTCCAAATTTTTTGCAAATGTGCTAGTGTGATTGTTTATCAAAATCTTTGTGGTGCAAATATGCTAATTGCTATTTTGCATGCTGTCTTTGGAACATCAACTTGGGCTTTTAGCTCACCCTATTTTCCACTTTTATTTTTTTCCTTAGTAGGGGGTTGCTTGAGCTTGGGATTGGAAGTGCGTGCAAGTAGTTAAGTTTTGTTGTACTTTTGTTTAAGAGAATGTACTAGCAAAATCCTATCATGGATAAGTTTAGAGGTTGATTTTGTATCCTTAAATATCCTTTATGTTTTAAGTTGGAATGGTGGTGTGAAACTTATGTATATATGCTGGTTGACTTTTGAATTTGGAAGTTTTGTTTTGTAAGATGTGAATTGATGGTTTATATTAGCTTCTCGAGTCTGGCGATTTGTGAGCGTCGCGTCGATACCAAGGGTTAAGCCCTAGGGAGAAGTGGTACATCTAGCATATATATAGTACATTTAGTTTATTAGTTAAATAATAAGTTCTTGTGAAGTTGTTTGATTGTGAGTGCAATATTGCTTGCTTGCTCTCCGTGGAGGCAGCAACTGTGGGAAGTGCCTTACTAAAAGAAAAGGCGTTGTTGAAATGGGTTGGTGGCCTGCTCCATGTGAGGGCAATGAAATTACTTGACAAGATAGATGCAATGGATAGCAGAAAATTTCAATCTATGGACATCTGAACTTAAGTTGGATGGGGGCAAATGAAGCAGGTCAAGGATGTGTCCATGCGGTTTTGGCACATAATTAGTGGACCCTTCCACGCGAGTGCTCCAAGCAGAAGATTTCAGGAGGCACAAAACGACTCTTAAAAGTAAAAAAAAATTACAAAAGAGTTGGAAGAAATGGAAGTGGGCCTGGAATTTAGAATTAAGTTCTTGCTATTTGTGTGTGGGTGCTTTAGACACCTTATCACGTAAAGTGGACATCTCCACCATGCTCAGCACACACCTTGTCAATGTTGAAGTCATCAAAACATTGAGCTGGTGCCGTTATATCTTGGCACTCGGGAAATCAGCGGTGGAGATCCACACGCCTCTAAATGGATGGTCGGTGGCTGGTGTATTTTCTAGCGGTAAGTAATCACCTTATTATTATTCTTATTCTTCGGTTAGTATTGTCATGGGCAAATGAACTCTTACAAGTTTTCATATTTTTAAACATTGGTAAGGTGCTTTACTTTGACCGGAGATGGACATGGAACCGTGGAAGTATGCAAGACAAGTCCAACTATGAGGCATGGACTAAGAGGCATTTATGGAATGATGCTTGTTGGAGCTGAGGCATCATGGCAAATTTGGCCGTGGGAAGGTGTTTTCTGATTTCATAATTTGAATTGTCATCTATATTTTGATATGGTAGGTATACACGAATGGATCACTTATGTGTTTGTAATTAGTTAAACTTATGCACAATTGACCATATAGCATTTTACGTTGAAAGTCACCTCACCCAAATGGAGTTGCGGGCGGATGAAAATCTGCAACAATTGAGACCCCTCATGATGCCATGTCGGCTCTAGAGGAGCTAGGACTAGGAGAACTAGCGGTAAGACATGCTCATTGCTCGAGCTTATATACAAATTGAATATCTCAATAATACTTACATTGTCATTTAACTATCAAGCTGTTTTACTTGTTTTTGTAGTACATCCATGCGAGGCAATGTTGATTCAGCATTTCAGCTTGCTAAAGTGCACCGATCACAAAGGGAGAGGTGGTGAGCAGTTTGTAGAAGAGTCTTATAGCAAATGTGCCAGCGAGAATACTCTATCGATCTGATAGTGGATGGTAGGCTGGTGATAAAAGGCTCTTGATCCACGATACAATAGCCACAGGGGCGGCGAATCTGAATTCGTGTCATGTGACGAAGGCGAGGAAGATGCCGATCATATGAAAGGGGAGGGGATAGAGATCGAGGGGATGATGACTTGACATCAAGCAGTCCTACAACGGAAAGCGGTAAGATATTTCTTCTACCTTGTGCTAGATTTGTGTAACATGGTTTTAAAGCGACATTAAGTGTAACGGCTTGGCGTAAATCGAATATGTTGGTACGTGTTATTGGTGCCAGCATGTAATTGGTGTAACATGGTTATTGTGTGTAATTGGTCATCATTGGTTTATATTAGTGTAATACTTTTAATGGTGTAATAGTGGTGTATTTGGTATAATATGATTTATTGGTGTGGTGGTGTATTGGTCACGCTTTGATGTCAGTTGGCATGTAGCGGGAGACCACAAACGAAAGTGGAGGAGATGACCTACATCTAGTCGGACCTGGCTGGAGGAGGAGGTAAGATATTTCTTAACAGTGATGATAGATTGGTGTAATATGGTAAAAAATTGAGATTGATGTAATTTGACATATAATATAGGGCCACAAACCATGGAATGACTTGACCCGCATCGGTCAGGTCCTACAACCGGAGGTGATAATATATTTTTTGGACCATCCTGATATAATGGTGTAATATGATGTAAAACTGACATTTGTGTCTTGGCGTATAATTCGGATATATTGGTCATGATATTTGTAACTTTGTAAATATTTGGTGTAACTTGGCATGTAATTGATGTAGCTTGTATATATTTTGGTGTAATTGGTCACTACAATTGATGTATTTTAGTGTAATTGCATTTAATGGATGTAATTAGCGTACTTTCGGTGTAATTCGGTCTATTGGTGTAATTGGTGTAGTGGTCCTGCTATTGATGTAATTTGGCATATAGTTAGTGTAAATTGTCACTTAAAGACTGCTACTTAACAAATTTTCTAATGTTAGTAGATGACATATATACTCCAACACCCGACATGGCCACTAGTGGAGGAGAAGAAGGAGCAAGTGAAATTGAAACTGTACATCCGGATCAGTTAGGAAATGCAAGTACAAATATTACAGCTAGCATTGCAAACTTAGATGCTGCTCCTAAACCAATTGATCCTCCAATCCTCCGACAGACAAGGAGCAAAGTGTACAGGGCCTAAACTACAGATGAGGGACCAGTTGAGGGTACTTTGCCCTCTTCCAGTGAAAAGGTTCGGGAGCATGACAATATTCAAGGTGACCATGCTTTACTACTTTGGGTTCTTATTTGGAA
This sequence comes from Gardenia jasminoides, assembly GCA_013103745.1. Taxonomy (NCBI): domain Eukaryota; kingdom Viridiplantae; phylum Streptophyta; class Magnoliopsida; order Gentianales; family Rubiaceae; genus Gardenia; species Gardenia jasminoides. The sequence continues at coordinate 27,762,750 of CM023100.1, read as the reverse complement.
AACAAACTTAAGTGTTGTATTGTAACCTATTTCTTCCACCATGATGATAGATTTGTGTAATATGATATGAAACTGACATTGATATAACTTGCCATACAATACAGGGCCACAATCCATGAAGGGAGTTGATCTGCATCTAGTCAGTCCTGCAATTGGAGGAGATAAGATATCTCTTCGACCATCATGATAGAATTGTGTAAAATGAAATAAAAGTGACATTAGTATAACTTGGCATACATGTAATTGGTGTAATTGGTCGTGCCATTGATATATGTTAGTGTAATTGCCTTTAATGGTGTAATTTGGTTTATTGGTGTATTGGTCCTGCTATTGATATAACTTGACATATAACTAGTGTAAATTGTCATGATTTTGACTGCTGCTTAACAAATTCCCTAAGTTTAGCAGATGATGTACATACTCCAACACCAAACATGCCCACTAGCGGAGGAGAAGAAGGAGCAAGTGACAGCGACACGTTAGCCGGATGAGTTAGGAAATGCAAGCACAAATAGTGTAGGTGCATTCAAACTTAGATCTTTGTTCCTAAAGTATTTGATCCTCCGATCCTCGAAGACAAGGGAGCAAAGTGTACGGGGCCGGACAAGGAAGAGGGACCAGTTGAGGGGGATTCTATACTGATGATAGGGAAGAGGGGAGAATATCAAGTTGACCACGCTTTGCTGGTGTGAATTTTCAGGCGGAAAACAAAAAAATGTGAGTATGAACCTATTTTGTCATTTTTTATACATGTAATGGAAAGTATTGTAATACAACTGATATTAAAAGACAAGTAACCTTTTATGGTTTGTGCATGGCCCTGTTGAAATGGGAGAGGAAAGGCCAAAAAGGAGGCACTTTCGAAGCGTTCGTATGGGGTCAGTCGACTATTGTCAAGTATACAATCGTGTTACTAAAACCAGTTCGGCTGACCGACAACTTGGAAACTTCATTGTGTTGTATGGGTCTGATAATGATAGGTAATATTGAGTACTGTTTTCAAATGTGTTACATGTGGTAGTATTTAATATCTAAAAATTCGTCTTTGTTTACAGTTACAAAATGGTGGATATTCATTTGCCTTGTGAGGTACACTTGCGTTCTCTTTTGATGAAGTGAACGTTGTCCAATGTATATGATAGATACATTTTACTGTTATGTCCTAAATTCCAATTGTGACTACTTCCTAACAAGGTTTATTTGTAAATTTAGGTTATCAATGTGTATGCTCATATTTTGAATCTGGAAGAGGCAGCACAGAATTCAAGTCGATATTTTGCTAATGCCTCAGTGGTGGTAAGTGATGTTTAAACTATGAAATTTCCAAATTTTCTAGTGTAGGGGATTATGTTCAATGCATATTTAGGATTTTTTTTAAATGTGAAACATATCAGTGTTGAACTTGTATTTCTGTTGCAAATTCTTTGAGATGTGAAGTTATTCACAATCTGCACTTTATTTGTGCTTAAGGATATCACATGTTTGATTGTCTAACTAAATTATTGTTTTGCTAAATAACAGAATAGAATTGCAACCATGCCCCGGTTTGAAAAGAAGAGCTGGGATTTCTTGCTTAAGTGTTTTCTTGAATATGATTTCAAGTTGGAATGCACGTTGTTGAACTCCACGGATGTCAAATCATTACACCCTTTAATATTCCTTTTTTTTTTCTGTTTTTTAATGCATTTCCACATTGAAATCAGCATCACCACCAACAACAAATAAATACATATAAATATTTATCATCTTGGTTCAATTTAATTTATTGTAGCAATGCTATGGTTTTATCACGATTGGCTTATATCACGCTTGAATTCTACTGCGGTTCTTATTTAGTAGTTATCAAGGAACAATAGTTGTTGCTTGCTATTGACACGAGATGCAATCACGGTGGATCTGATTAGCTTCAGTGAGGGATCATAGCGGGCTAGAGTTGGTCCATTGATCACCCGTCTGGTATGCGATAGCCCATTTTAAGATTTTCTAACGACGCAGACCGAGTACTTATTTGCTACCCTTTTTGTTTTTTACTAGCTCATAACTGAATCTAGCCTTTTCATTACTGTAGAATACTCTAATGGAATTGGTGATGAAGGAGATCTACAAAAGCCAGCTTGATTTGAAGAACTACGTGTTTTGGATTGCCGACGTGCCTCATCAGTCTGCGGATAATAGGTACAAGTTCTGAAATCTCGATGTTTGACATTTACCTTCCTAAATGACCTCACCAATTCATAAGCAGCACTTCTCCCATTTGGATTTTGGCTTTGCAGCATTGATAGTGGTGTTTTCCTTATATAGTGGTGTTTTCCTTATGAAGTTTATGAGGCACTGGGATGGTCGCCTAAATACTTCAACAATATCTGTTGTTAGAACCGAAATCTGAAGTTTCCTTGACATTCTGATAATGCTTTTACTAGCATCTCTGTTAATGATAAATTTGTAAAATTTGACTATGGTGTTTCAGGAGAATGTCCGGCGATATCGTGTGGAGCTCGCAAATGAAATTGTGCATCATCCTCAAAACTCAATTCGCGATAAAGTTCTTGAGGATGCTGGCATTTCTGTTCCTCAACATTAGTGCCAATTTTTAAATGTTTGGGATTAGACTTGCTAAATGGCATAGAGCCATCTCATAACAAGATTTTTATTTGCTTTATATTGAAGTTTTAGCTAATTTATTACAACTGAAGTAATTTTCTCGCTCCATATAAGCATTAAGCATAGTAATATCTTCAAAGGTAACAGAGTTATTCTTGTTTCTATGTGCTAAGCATTTGGGCTTCAAATGAATGACATCAGTAATTCGGCGAAATGTATAAAAATCTACAGGGGGTGCTAGTTATTCATGACTGCTTGCTACATGGAATTCGTCTCATCTAAAATTGTGTTCTCAGCGATCTGTGTGTGTTGGTATAACAAGTCAGGTAATTGGTATAACATTTCAAGCAATTGGTGTAACCGTGTAAACATTCGGTGTAGTCCTAATTGTTATATTCATTTATAATGAGCCATTAATATTTAGACACAAAATTCATACTTGCTTAGGAAGTAATATGGTAGATTTAGCTTTCTTGAAACTGCTTGGAAATATTCATGTTGGCATATAGGAGATGGTGCAAAAATTACTAAACTATAGGGTTGGAATTTCAAAGGATGAAATCTGTGGAGGAAAGTGCATTATAGGATTTGTGGAGTTTAGAAATTCCTTAATGGAAGAGAAGGAAGTTGTTGGGCTCCTTTGTAAAAAAAAAGAGCAGAAGAAACGGACTCATGGCTGAACCCCAAATTTCAGCTTCAGCTTCAGCCATGACAGACTTGGATGGTCATCAAACCCTCCCCTTTTTGCCTATCGTTGCCGGTGAATGCCGGCGACACCATCTAAAGCAGGAGGCTGGCTTTCTCCCAGCAAAGCAAAGGCCAGGCACGGCCAAGCCGTGGCAGCCATAAACAAAAAAAAAAAATGAAGCGGCCACTGGTGGCCTTTGTTTGTAAGTCTGCCTAGCGATCATTTGGCAGCAATCCCTAGTTTGCTAAGGTTTTGGTAGGAGGAAAAAAAATAAAGAAAGAAAGAAAAATCTGAAAAAATTGGAAGGAGGAAGAAGCTGACCCGTTTTTTGCAATTCGGGTCAAGAAATGGGTCGGAGCTAAGGAAACTGGGTAGGGTTTTAGATTTGGACAGGGACAAGAAAACAACAACGGGTTTGGCTAAATAATTGGGCCCAAAAGAATTTAAAGGGATTGGATTTCGTTGGGCTACAGCTATTATTAAGACAGCTGCCCCAAGTTATATAAAATACAAAGACTATTAGTTAGCTCATGTGGCCCAAGGTTATTTAGTGATGACCCAAACTTATCAACCCAATACTAATAACAATAAATAGCCCAACAAGAAATAGAAACTAGTATTAACCATCTTAATCATAAGTAATTAATGGATTAATCAAATTGTTAATTATTAATACTCGATGGAAGAATAATTGATTAATAGTAATTGATTGAATCAGGGTTTAGGGAATAGGAAGTTATTGAATATATGATTAATTAGTAATGCATAGTTAAATAAATGATTAACCAACATAATTAGCTAAACGATTAGTTAGTTAAGGATAATTAACTAAGTGATTAGCTAATTCATTAATAATTATTATGTATTTGACAATAGATTGTACAAACAATCTGTATATATTGAAAAATCAAGTTCATGCTCATGAATAATGAATAGATAACATATTACAGAGATAAGTAATTGAGTAAACAAGACTCATGCATATTCTGCACACCAATCCCTAAACCCTAATGATTAAATACTAAATAGATGAATAAGTAAATACTGACATGATATGTTAAACGGACTCATGAATAAATGAATGAGATGTACTTATAAATATTCTACAAACCAATGAAGTTTCTCAAGTGAATGCTGTACTTTAGTATATGAAAAATGGATCATGTATGCGTATTTAAAATGTTTTACTATTCAAAGTGTTATGGGTTGCCTTGTATTTGTTGGAGTAAGGTCTCACAGATTGCTTGGTAGGGAGTTTACAAATCCGCCATGCAATGTGACTGGATTTGGGGCGTGAGACATATGCAATCCAGTATTTTTGATTACATATTTCACAATTTCGTCATTCAACAAATTCAACCATTTAATTTCTCAGAAATTCGTAAATTATAAGTTGACCGTATTCAACAAGGGTGATTATCCGCCATGCAAATCAACTACTCCCCCCGTCCCACTTTGTTAGGCTTGTTTTCCTTTTTCGTTTGTCCCCAATTGTAGTCCACTTTGCAATTATACAATATAGTTAACTTGCAATTTTTCTAAAATGCCCTTAATTATTGGAAGCTGTTGTTTAGTACTACCCATTTAATGTTTTGCAGTTAGTTTTTCCAACATGTCTTCAGATATGGAAAGTCAAGTTTTGGAATCAGTGTCTCCTTATTTAGACTAGTACGAAAATAAAAAGTCATCATTGTCTTTCTTTATCATTTAATGCAAGCATTAGTCATACTGTATTTAACTAATGGTATTTTAGGAAGATACGAGTATTTCAACAATATTACCTAACTTTTCTGAATCTGTTTGCAAAAAAAAAAAAAAAATTAAGTCTAGCAAAGTGGGACGGATGGAGTATACAGTATTCATTTTGCCTCGTACGCGTTGTGTGTTCACAGTGCTCTGTGTGTCTTGGTATAACGTGTCAAGTAGTTGGTATAACATTTCAAGCAATTGGTGTAACTATGTAAAGTTGGCACAAAAGGAATACAGAAATTTTTTTACAACTGCTCTAACCACACATTCAAATTCAATTTCCCACAGAAAACAATTGAAGATCTCGATCACCTCATAACATTTATAATTACTCATTATTTGAATCCTACACAATCATATTTATAACAAAAAATACAAATATTTTCCATCCAACTGTATCTATACTACTAACAATTACCATGCAAAACTATTTATAGATGACATACACTTATGCATAAAACATACATTTGAATCCTATGATGTAAATATTAACAATTTTTTAACATACACTTATCGAAAAAAAAATATAATTTACCCTGTATATACTTAATGAAGGTTAATTATTCATAACTAATATTCACAAACTTTAACATTTTTTTTTGTCATATTAGCTAAGAAGAGGCCAAAACCGCCATTTCATTGTCACTTAGGATTATAATCCTTCCTATTAATCACCCCACTTTATTTATCTACTGAATACTCTCCTCGGCCCTACCGTTCCAGCAGGCAGCATCCCCCTCTTCCCACCGCCTGAAATGCATCGCACCATTCCAAATTCTCCCGCCACTCCAAATTCCACAAAAATCCAAGCCCTTCAAACTTCCATTCCTGTTCTCCTCCTCATAAGGTAAATCAATTGTTAATTCTATACAAATCTCCTTCCCCTCCCACATAAAATTGCTCCTCTTCCCTCTAAAAAATCCCCTTCCCCTCGTCCCCTAGGGTTTTAGATTTGTTCACATATTCTTCTTCTTCTCTCAGTTTCCTCTTCCCTTGAGAATCAGTATGCTTGTCGGTCAAGCATTGTTCCTGCCCATCACACCTTAGCCTCGCTTCGACGTTTTCAATAGATGCTTATTCTTCTTCCTCGGCTGACTAACCAGGTATCTTACTTTCCCTTTAATGATTATTGGTCTATATTTTCCTGTTTCTTTTATGTTCTATTTCTCTTCCCCCCCTTTCCTTTTTCTTTTCACACAGGATATTTGCACATTAATCCTACATACAAACTATAACTAATTTTTTCATAATTTTATTTCTCTTTTTTTCTCTGACTGTTCCTTGTAATTTTTGCTTTACTTAGCAACCTATCATCAATTACCTACAATTATTATGCTTAACCTTGCTCTGTTAATGAAGCTGCAAATTCATTAGCACTGCTTGAACTTCCGGATTACAATTAACCCTTTCATTTTACATTTATGTTTCTTGAATTAGATCCTTTTAACTCCATGTTTTTCCCTATCACGTTGCGTGACCGTGTAATTCATACACCTTTCAGATTCGGTTTAGTATGAAAAGCATGTCATTTTCATTCATCTTAAAAAAAGATTTTCATACATTTTCACTCTACACAACTCATATCATTTCACACATAATTCACATAACCCACATATTTTTTGCATCTTTCCTTCTCCCTTTAATTCATAAAAATAATAATTCAACTACAAAGAACAAAGGAAAGTTACTTGTTAACTTTAATAGTCGTTCAAATACATTTGAATAGTAAGCTCTTTTCCTGCATTACTCATTCATAGTGCTTATAAAAAAAATAATAAATATCCCTCCTCATCCATCAAAAGAGCACCAGCAAATGGACAAGCCCAGCGAAGCCTCCACTTCAAAATACCGGTATTTCTACCGTATCATCACAAGCCACGTTCTAAACAATGGAGAATTGCAGCTCCCATATTACATTGTCAACGACTTTGGCCCAGAAATCCCCTCCAATGTAGTGCTCCATCTTAGCACCGTGCACATTACCATTTATTTGTCGAGAGGGAAAGAAAGCGATCTCTATTTCGTCATGGTTGGAAAGAATTTGTTCTTGACCACTTCGATCACCTTTGAGAACTACTCTCTATGGTTCAGAATGAGGTGTACATTTCCATGTACAAGTTTTGACATCTGGGAGGAAATAGCCTATCCATCCGAGCTTTCAAATGAATACCCCGGAAAGTTTCACTTGAGACAAACCCTTCTTCTGGTCCGCGGTGAAGCTACAATGTCACCTAATCTTTCATCCTCTACGTTCCATACAAATTTTCTCGGACTTACTTGCATAATGTTCAGCAATCTGTGAACAATATAGATTCTGATGGAGGTAATTGGACTATTGGGACTGTCCTGAAAAATGGAATCCTCAAAACTGGGTAAGGATGGTCTCGTTTTGCAAAATAGAAAGGCTTGATGGTCGGTGACATTTGCATCTTCGAGCTGATCAGCACAGACCCTATCACCATGAGAGTACACATATTCCCTGCCAACAGAAATCCGGCTTAGAATCCGGCTTCTAATGCCGACTAGCTGCCATCTAACAAAGCTCCTTAACAGATTTTACTTGCTCTACTTTTGCCTACTTTTTGACCCTGAATTGACTTTATCAAATTAGTACTGTTATGTGTATCATGCACTTCTAATCTTTGTTATATAACTACTACATGCCTCATACTCGTTCTGTATTCCCAGTAATCTGTTTGCCTTGGTGTAACTAGTCAAGAAATTGGTGTTACATTCCAACAAATTGCTGTAACTTTGTAAAAATTCCCGATTCCACATCACCACATTATATTCGTATACTTTATGGACTCGGCTAGAAACAAATTTGCACACCCAACATACATCCTCTTTTTTAATACAAATGATGAACGTTTATCCATGCCTCTTCTGGGTTAATCAATCAGCTACGACTACAACTGATAAGTTTATTTAGAATTTATTAGCCCTAATGACTTGTCTTATTGTATGAGTATATTTAATACTAATTTAACAAATTCAACTTTTACTTCCTCAATTGCATTTTATAAGTTCACCTTATAAATGGAAGTGTGAGTATCCGCCACCCAAATCATAAACAGCCAATATAGATTATAAGCAGAAAAAAATGCTTATAATAGACAAAAATCCAATGTATAAAACATTTAGTGCTGACACCATAATAAACAGATATCGTGTTTCTTTTCGGTGCAAGGATACATATGCTAAGTGCTGCGGATGGACACATAGAAGAAAGGTAATCATAAGATGGAAATGATGCAAATAAGAACCACGAGATATAGTACATAATGGTATTGGAACCACGAGATATACTAAAAGACCAGTGAAAAACCTAGGATCCAACGACAGCTGTAACACACAGAAAAAAAAAAACCTTCAGCTGAGTATAAACACCTATGTTGATGTAAGAGCAAACAAATTTTAGATAGAAGGCTAAAAATTGCAAAGGCAATTGGCCTTACGACACACAATAGACCTATAAGTAGGATGAAGAAAGTAAACATTTGTTATATGGAAAAAAGGAACATTTTAGGTTTTGTATGCAATTTGGAAGCAAGTCAAAGTGTGTGGACTTTTGAAGCGACCGTAACAATCCAAGGCAACTGTACCCAACAATTAATTAGTTCAATAAAAATAAATACGATCTGTTTAAAAAATAGACACATGGCAATAACACTCTATATCGCATCATTTGCTTAATTACAAATAGGTTTCTAATATTCTATGCGGATAACATAATTGGTTAGGAAGAAATACTTGTTAAAATTTTAGATTGTGCAAAAAAGTAACAAAAAACTGAAAGCTACTAAATTATGTACAAACCACAACTCTTTTTTCGAGCATTTCTCAGTCGCTTCTAATAACTAACTCTAATATTAATTTTGGAAGCATAAGGGCCCAGCACACATTACAATTCAATCAGGTAAAGACTCCTTACTACAAATCCATAATCATTACATTCCCACTTTGACTATAGCAGGACAAACCCCAAATAGAAAATCCAGGCATAAAGCCTATAAATAAAAGCATAATAAAAACGACAGTCAATACAACAACCAAACGATTGTAATTTATGTACTTGGCGCAACTCCTCCTTGAACACAATAAAAAACCAACTTCTTCCTAAACAAAATAGGAAACAACAGCAGTGTACTTGGCATGTGACACTGATCTAATCACCCTGGGAGAAGATTTAATGTAAATAGCAACCGCACGCTTTCGAAGGCGGTGACCGGCAATGTCGATAAGTCTCGCGATTCTGCTCAAAGGCAAGAAACCATTTGTCCATAAATCCAAAAAACGAATCCATCAATCACAAACTCCAAATAAAACACTGAATAATCACCTCACCGCAGCCTAAAACATATCAGTTGCAGTTAAACCAATAAGCTTTTCGGCCTCAGAACCCAAAACCATAACAGTCAGGTTGCCAGTATCATCATGAACTGTAAGTCGGATCCATGCTCTGCATCACAACAAACAAAGTTAGACTTGCATAAACATTTTCAATGCAGAAATCCAAATACATGTACAGGAGAGAAAAACCAGCAATACACCTTGGGAAAGTGTACATTCCTTGACCACAGGATAGGCACATTATCCCAAGAGTTGAAGAAAACTCATACAACTCGTGGCAATGAGGACAACAAAGTGCAAAAGCAGCCATTGGCCATGCAACTTCCACACGTCCCTTAATCCATGCAGTCCCTTGGCCCTATGGAAAAAATAAACAATAACGAATACTGATATAAAGCCAAAACTAAGAACAAACGCACACATGTGCATTTCACACAACACATGCAAAAAAAAAAAAAAAGAGAAAGCTACAATACTAACGAATTTAATAGAAGACGGAACATCAGAAATCCAAGTGGTAGTCGCATCACGGACAGGAGGCAGCAAAACAGCTGGATCAGCATATGACTCATTATCAAAAACAATGTGCATAAGCTCAGATGTATGAGCATTAAACCTACGAGACAAGCAAAGCTCGAGAAAAAGCTGCAGAGACAAGTAAAAGAAGAAAGCACCAAAACAATGGTGAGAAATAATCAATACCAATCGGAAAGGCGGCTTGCTTCCAGGACATCTGGAGCAAAAACTAGAACAGATGATGGCTGAGTAGACAGTGACAAATCTAAAGTACAATAATACCAGAACAAATACATAAAAAACAGAAGGAATATAAATAAAACAAAAGGAAAAAAGGAAGAACGAAACCATACAGTTGTTCGTGGTGACCCTGGCCCTCATAACAATAATAATAGGCATTAAGGCCATTGATTCATCTATAGCATGCCCCTCAATAGCCTCAAATTCATCCCACAAAGTGATAATGATTGGGCGATAACTACATCCACGGCATAAAAAAACTGAAGCAAATCCAAAAGATACAGAAGATATGGGAAAAAAAGGGAAACAGTTAAGAAATACCCTTGATCAACTATGACATAATCTCTTCCATGTGGAACAGTCCCCTCTGAACACACATCACGCGGAGGAAAAGCATGAACAACAACTCCCATAACATCTACGTTTGAATTGAAAACAAAAAAAAAAAAGCAATCATGAAAAACAAGGAAATCAGGAAAAAAATCATGAAAAACAAGGAAATCAGGAAATAATACAATCTCAAACACAAGAGAAACACGTACTTATAAAAATATCAGTGTCGGTGACAAATTGAAATGACTTATACGATCGAAGTGAAAAATAAGAAGGGACCGGTCCCCAAATTAGCCTCATCGAATTATAGTGATCGACCTTGATTACCCAATAGAAAGCATACAATCCAGTAGGCACAGGCTCAGGAATATCGTGAACCTCTGCATTTGATATAGTATACTTCCTAAATGGCAAAAGCAGTCCATCTACAGCTAGAATGCATCACAAAGACAACGGCGGCGAGACCCTAATGCCACTCAAGGAGGAAAAAGGTAGAAAATCCAGCGAAAATAACACAAATAACAATAGTGGCAAAAAACATTACTCATACAAAACCGTGGAGTCACCAAATTCAAAGCGACGGAAAGACCTCGAATCATCCCATGACGAACAACCTTCACATGATCGGCCTCAATCACATGAATGACAGTAGTCAGGTCAATGCAGACCTATTCACTTGACAAGCGAACATTCCAAGAGCCTATAGATAATTGCCTAAAAATATCTGTTTTATGTAAGACCATGCCATCACCAAATGATGATCCACAAGCATACAAAGACAAAACCACATCAAAGAGAAACAAAAGATGAAAATAGAAAGAGAAATCCACTGGTAAAATCTAAAGCACCAAGCCTGTGGAAAAACAAGAACACCAAAATAACCAACAAACAAAGAGAACAACAAAGAGGCAACCAAAGCAAGATTCAAACATAGAATTACCAGATAAATAAGCCAATAAGTTGATCCGTAAAAGAGACCTCAGTTTTCTTACTAAATAAAAGAGGGTCACTCTTGTTTTGTTTTGAGATGAGAAGTTACGACACCTCCAAAAGAAACCGTCGCATAAAACGTAACCCTATGCAAATAACTAGACATCCCTAATGATCCTCTTTAAGGTTTTCAGGTCATGTAAAGTAACAACCTATTTCCAACCCTTCGAATTCCCCCCCAACCCTTCGGTACCAGCCAGCCGAATAACACTATCCCCACCACCCTGTTTCAAATCCTTCGGATTCCCCCCCTAGCATAGACATTTACAAAAAAACCGACACAAGCCCAACAATGAAGAACAACAGGGAAAAAAATTGAAAATGAAAAATATTTAAACAAAGAAGCAAGAACAAATAGATAACCGTCATTGGCGCAAGGAGAAGCGGAAGAGAAGAGAAAACAGCAGGCGGAAAATCACATGCACAGCTGAAATCCCTAGAAATCACCACAAAACAATCACTCAAGCCGTACAATAGGCAAGGAAAAAAAGAGAGAGAGAGAGAGGGGGAAGGGGAAAGAAAAGGCTACGACAAAAGAAAAGCAAGGCAACACCTTAGGAGAACAAGAGTAAAAATCCAATCACACCAATCAAGAAACAAACCCCTACAAGAAAAGTAGAGCATAGTTGCCATTGATGCCGATCGAAAGCCCATCCACTGCAAACCGCCAATCACCATTCTCACTGAATCCATCGTAGTCAAATGATGCAAAGAAGGAAAGCAAAAAGTGTAAACAAGCTCACATTGGGAATGGTCAACCAATACCCAACAAAGAAGCACTAATGACCCGAAAAACCTAGCGGAGTGTCCACATAACATGACCCCTTTTCCTGCCTAGACGGACCGCACGTGAGGGGTCATGAGGAAAACGCCTCGCGGGCGACTCATGACGACGCAAAAAAAAGCATGAACAGTAACCTTCATTGGCCCATAATCTATAAAAAAAAATGTTTAGAAATTCCTGTTCCAGTACAGACCCTAGGAAGATATGAATAAATTAACTATAGTCAAAATCAGAAAAATTTAGAAAGATATTTCGGTTACTAATGAATCTCACTTTAGTTAGTATTGACAGTTAAAGTTAAGGATATCAAAAAAAAAAATGTGATAAGTGCCGGCATTTATCATAAACTATGATATAAACTCAGATATTCTAGATTAAAATTTTCACAACTTCGTGCTACAACAAATTCAACTATTAAATTCATCACTCTCTTATCAATTATAAGTTGACCGTATTCAACAAATTCAATTATCTGTCACCCAAATCAAGCTTAACAATTATTGATTTTTTTTCCCGTATTTTCATTGTCAGTTCTTATTAATCTGCGTTTCTTAGTATAACGTGTCAAGTAATTGGTATAACATGTCAAATAATTGGTGTAACTGTATAAAAATTTGGTGTAATCTGTGTATACTCTATCACGTAATTGCCGTACTCATTTGTTAATGCATTAGTGAAAATTGCGAGATTGTCGAAGTACTCACGATCCAATTACAAGAAAAAAAGGGACCAACCTGCATTTTCCTCTCGAGAGTACATGAAGGAGATTATTGGAAATGAAGCGGAAGATAACACATAACAAACCAACGCAAGATGCGGTCAGCACTAATAAGATTTGTTCACACAGGAAATAAGGAAGATAAATAAAGCATTAAATTTATTCGTAATCGATGCCTACTACCGGACGGATCATCGACCATTTCTCGTGTCGACTCAAGTACCATTTCTCCGATATGCTTTGACCAAGAATACACGCAGACATTGATTGAACGGGATCACCCTTCTATTCTCACGCCCAGGCGTATAAAACGCTACTCATGGAGTGCAAGAATGCAGAGCCATTCGATTGTTTTCCTCCCAATCAAATTCACCCAAGGCCTTTCTTCTGCTACTATTGCATGTCGTGAGTGTCGAAGTCGGCCCATGGGACAGAAGCCTAAGTGCCCTTAGTTCACCTATGCACAAACCTTCACTTTCTTCACATCGGTATGCACCTGCCATGGTGTTCACATTATCTTGACTAAATTCGATCATGGAGCGCATGTCGTAGAAGAATTGTGATTCATTTTCTAAGACCACATTCTCAGCCGAGAACAAAAATATCAATGTGAGCACAATACCTCCCAGTCCGTAAATGTGGAAGTAAATTATTACTTCCGCCCGCACTCATCATAAATTGTATTCGTAGTTTAGGGTGTACAACGAAAGACAATTTCTTATGGACAATTGCTTAGGGCAAAAGCAAATGGTGTGATTTATAGTGCGACTACGTTGACCTTTGACTTTGTCAACTCCCAAAATGTCCCCTGTCCTTCGCTGATTAGACGAATGCTGTTATGCTGGGCTAATTGTTTTACAATTTCCTAAAGGCCTTGTAAGCTCAAGACTCAAGACGAATTGGCTATTTTATTCACTGAACGTAGTAGGAAAAAAAAACTAACAAATAACGTGCGAGAAAACCAATGAGGTTGGTCATATTAATGACATGAGTCGCTATCGCCTTTTTTTGTTCGTAGAACTACCAGCCTAATAACATGCATATGGTATAAACCACTCTACCATTATTTTCAACTCCCTTTATTTTTATCCCAAAAAAGGAATGAAAGATGTGACATATCACTGTACTTGCCTGATAACAAGCAATGTATTGAGGTGGTCTCATTATATCATGAATACGCCAAGCAGTCTACTCGATGGGAGATGAACTGCGGCTCAGAATATGGGTACGGTCAAAGGTTGACTAGACAGCTCAATGTGCTCACTTTAACATGAGGTACACTCAAAGGCTGACAATAATGACACCACGTTATCGTTGTTTAGCCTTCAGAGGATGCACTTTACATGCTTGTTTATCGTGCTCGAATATGCATGGTACTTTAAATTGCTGGTTAGTTACGCATAAAAGGTGATAAGTTACACATAACAGTAGGGTTGTAGCACACAAAAAATGCAAAATAATTATGCGAGGCACACATGGAATTTTGAAAAGCAATTATCAGAGCCAAATAAACAGTCACGTGGATACACACATGGTAGTGAAATGAAATAAATTGAGCCTGCTAATGGCAGAACTCAATGGAAGTGTGCAGCAAATGACTGCAGCGCGCTTTAAATTGTGTGACTTCAGCCAAAGGCTGCCAACACTGATTACACGTCATAATACATCTGCCTTGGTAGGACAAACTATTATCCAGGGTATTTTAGAATGCACTGATGGACATTTACACGGGAATGGTTCAGTAGTTACATAAAAGAGCACAAGTCATGCATATGCACTCGCTTTATCCGCACATGGCATTGCAATGAAGTGCACTCAACCTCATAACGGCAGTATTCGCCCTCATGTACAAGACAAATAACTGCAAATATAACGAATTGTTAGCATACGCAAATGTGAATGAGGAGTATGCATTCGGTGCAAAATCGGTAATTCGGTTAATTGAATTCGGTAATTTGGTTATTCTTCCCGTAAGAGTCTAAACCGTTTCCAATTTTGAATTGAATTTGGTAAATCAAAATCGACTACAGATTTGAATTCGAAAACGGTATTAAAAACCGTATTATTACCGAATTAAATTTTTTATAGTTTGTATGTTGCAATTTGTTTTTATCAATTATCACAATTTAGTAATTAAAGCATAATACAATTTACAATTTAAAATTTACATTCTTTAGTTGTGTAATTTGCAATTTATGTCTCTCAATTTCTTGTACATTCATTGTGTTTTTGTTGTTGCAAAATTTTTAGTCTTGATTTGAACCCCAAAATTATTCACAATTTAACATATTAGTCATGTTCTACCTATTTGAAAAATTAATTCAAAGTCATTTGATCCCTTATACATACATAGTTATATCTCAATTCCTTGGTTAGTGATAAGTAATATTAGTTACAATCTGTAATCTACAAAATTATAATTGACAATGATTCAATGATTAGTGCTATTCCACCTAATCACTTGTGGTTTACCAACATATGTAATGTATTGTAATGCACAATGCATTACACTTATTATGCTTGTTTCTTAGTTTTTGCATAAATTAAATGCTTTATTTGCAAATGATTTGATTATCATCAAAAGTGAAAACTAATATACTAATATGTTGTCCACTTGTCCTTATTTTCTAATTCTAGTTATGTATCAATTGGTGTAAGTATTATAGTAATGTATTATTGTATATTTGTATTAATATAGTCATGTTTTTTCCACATTCTAAAATAGTATATTATAAATAATGATTAGTGATATGTCACTTAATCACTTATAATTCGAAAACGGTACAAAACCGTATTATTACCGAATTGGGACTTTTGTTAGTTTGTTTAACTTTCTAAAGTTTACTTGTTCTAAGTTGTTTTTTGTCGCAATTGTGTATATAAAGCACATTACAATTTACAATTTACATTATTTAATAGTGTAATTTGCAATTCAAATTCAAAGTCATTTGATCCCCTATACATACATACCTATGTGTGAACTCCGTGCTTATAATTAAGTGATATTAGTTACAATTTATAAAAATCAACAACTTATAATTTACAATGAATCAATGACTATCGCTATAATGAATAGTGATATGTCACTTAATGAATTAGCCTATTGTAAATAATGAGTAGGGATATGTCACTTAATCAACTATAAATCACAGTTACGTAATTTTAATGCATTGTGCATTATGCATATATTTATTCTTATTTCTTACATAATTTATGTGACAGCCTCACCTCCCCCTAGGGCGAATCAAAGGGTTCGGCGGACCGCCTGCCCAACTCTCGCCAGGACTCACTCACTCGAATGACTAATAACCCTTCGAAAGTGAACGTAATTAACCATTTCAATCCAAACCACAAATAATAACATTACTAAATTCAACTTACAACTCGAACTCTCAAATTACCATAAACCATCAAATGCATCTATTAATTTCAATCTATACAAAGCGAGAAATCCTACAAAAAATACTAGCTTCCTCGATTCACGTGAAACTTGTTAAGGAAAACAATTGGTTGAGCTAACGCCTGAAGAGGCTAAGAAA
Source organism: Gardenia jasminoides (assembly GCA_013103745.1). Taxonomy (NCBI): domain Eukaryota; kingdom Viridiplantae; phylum Streptophyta; class Magnoliopsida; order Gentianales; family Rubiaceae; genus Gardenia; species Gardenia jasminoides. The sequence goes on along the minus strand of CM023100.1, from coordinate 27,746,239 downwards.
ACATGCAAACATGCAGGCTCAAGAAAATTACACATTTATTAAACAAGATAAGTACCCAGAACTTTGAACAAGAATACAAATACAGTATTTAATTACACATTAAATAAAGGATACAGGGACTCTCAGGAGCCAAGTTCCATGAATCTTGATCACATTCCAAATAGTTAACACTCCGTCAACTTTTCTATCCATGTAGAGCTCCACTTGTCAACCATCTCCGCTGTTTCCCCCAACCGCCCGCCCAAAAGCAGGAAATTTGGTAATACTCGAGTATACCGGGTAGTAGTGAAATGCGACTCCAACCGACGAAAATATGTAGAGACCCATGATTTACCAATCCCTCGGCCAAGCCCTTGCCGGCCCGAGGTAAAAGGTTTATCAATGAGATTTTAGCGCCCCAACAGGTTTAAAAAGTAAGTAAGATGGTGAGACAACGCTCAATCATCAAACAAGTACAAGTACAGGTCAGGCAGGTCATTTCAAGTACAACAAATACAGGCAAGCAAGTCAGGTCAAGTAAGAAAGGCCGGACGAGATAAAGTACACGTCTAGCTCGCCAAGTTTAATAATACGATCAATTTAAACATGTAACTGGTCAAGCAAGTCAACAAATCATGCACTTGACACTCACCAAATAACCGAGAGCAAGCGAGAAAATTCAGGAGGTCATACAAGCGTTTCGGTGTCCACGTGATCACCTGGGATATGAAAATCCATTTTCAAATGTAAAATGATGCGACGTGCATATACCCAACGAACTAAAACTCTCGAGAAATGCTTATAAACACTTAAAATAGCAAAAGGAGCACATGCATGGGCGTTAAACGAAAAACGGACGAGATAAGATTCAAAACGGAAAACACACACTAGAAGGTGTGAAAGGCAGATTTGACACCTTGAGCTATTTTGATCATAACTCATGGTACGAGTGTCAGATTGAAGTGCACAAGGTGCCGTTTCGAAGCTAAGAAAACAAGATATAACTTTCATGAAGATAAATTCTGCCCAGATTCACTCTTTCTAGGTCAAAAATGCGGAAACAGTTCCAGAAATTTTAATGTCAGAATTCCCGACAGGCTCGATTCAAATGATCATAACTCAGCGCTCACAAATCGAAATCAAGAAATTCCAGATGCGTTGGAAAGCTAGAACGAAGGGTTATAACTTTCACGTTTTGACAAAAAGCCAAATCACAAAGGATCAACACGAAAAATGAAGCCAAAGTTGCTCCTTGGTCAACCCTATTTTTCTGTTTTCGCCCAAATGCATTGCATCTCAACCCAATCACGCGCATGCAAATCCATTGACTCGAATGCGATAACAACCATGCAAATGCAGCCTGTACGTCCCACATTACCCTCGACATACACACACATTCCATACTTACAAATACATTAATTAAGTCTAAGATCATCTCCTCCTTATTAGAGTTTCAACCAATTCATCCACAAGTTAGTAACCAAAACTCCAACTCTTCATGCAAGCATTCCATACACACCCAAACATGCAAGGGAAACAACTCAAATACACATAAACTCTTAAAGCCTAATAAACCCTAAGCTGGCCGAATTTTCTTGGGACATGAAACAACCCATTCACATCATGAATTCATTATCTAAGGTAATAACAAGTACCAAGGGATTCATAACAACAACCACAAACATCAAGTTCATCATGAAATCTTAAAACCAAAGAAACCCTAATCCTAGCTCTTGGCCAAGATTCAAGACAAGCAAAACAAGAAAACCAAACCATGGAATCATCTTCCCAACTAACTTTGATCATCGATAAGCTAGAACATGAATTAAAATCCACCATCTTTATCAACTTAGATAAATTTCAGCAACCTCAATAAAAGTTCAACTTGCAAAGTGTAAATCACCTCTTGAATCCAAGATTGAACTTCACAATCAAGTGCTTCCAACTCCCAAATGAAGGTTAGATGGTTGAAATTGACAAAATCCCAAGCTTTCCTCTAGTTTTCTTTCTTTTCTCCTTGGTTTTTCTCCTCCCTTAGTTCAGCCCCAAACCAGCCGGCCCTCTCCCTTTTTGTTGGCTACAAAATGGCTAATGGATTGTGTTGAAGAGATATTTAGTGGCCTAAGTCAAAGTTAACCCATGGTCAAAATTGTCAAGCCAATTATAACCTACCAACTTAGGTTAACTTCCACCCTTGCCCAAGTAATTTTCTTTCCTATCAAATTAGTCCATAGGTGCTCAATTCAACTTAGTCTATCAAAGCTTAATTACACCTACTTAGGCTACTAATCACCTAGGAATCTTAATCACTCTTTTTAGTCATGCATTTACACACATAAAATCAAAGAGATAACAAACTCATAGTTGGACATAATATTTAAATTCATTTTCAAAACTAGGGTTTAACGAAACCAAACTAGGGTTTTTCACATCCAAATGAGGGTTTTATCAAAATTTAGGGTTTTCGAAGCAAACTAGGGTTTAAGTTTCAAATTAGGGTTTTTAGACGTGTAAAACAAAATAGTTAAATCAAAACACTTTGAGAAATAAAACAAACCATATAAACACCTTGGCAAACAGTAATGACTATAATTAGCATTATTTAATATTTCCAAAAACTTGGGAAAAATCGGGGTCTCACAATTTAAGTGCTTAATTTGCAAGTGACTTGATTGCTTTTAGCGATTGAAACAAATATACCCAATATGTTGCACCTTATCATCTAATTCTAGTTATCTATAAAGTGATAAGTATTATAACTAATTACTATCATATATTTGTATTAATATAATCATATTATAAATGCTAAGACACTAATAGTGCAAATAATGCTTAGTTATGTGTCACTTAATCAATAAGAATTCACAAATACCGTAATACGCAATGCATTAATTACTATCTATTATTAACAAACTATTAGCCTTTATCTATATAATATATTCATAGTATAAATTATATACCTAGTAATATATAATTTAGTAGTGCGAATCCAGTAATTAATTCGGTGTGACTATTTCGTTACGTAAATCCAAATTCCAAATCATCGTTACCGTATTAAAAATCGAATAACCTATTTCATACCATATTCGAATTTGGTGAATTTGGTAAATACCGATTATGTTCTAGATTACCAAATATACGAATCCGAATTAAATAATTGAAGTCGACATTGATTATAAAATCGATATGAACCGAATTTGCACTCACCTATCTGTCTAAGGCCTGACGTAGCTGATTCTGTATTTTATAAACTCGGACCAGACCGACCGGTTCGACTGGTTGAACCAGGGACCGGCAGGCATTCGGTCCGAGTCAACCCTCAAAATCAAAAAGTTCAAAAACCGGTCAAAGCTGGTCAAAACCCGGGTTTGACCAGTGCACGGTGACGGTTGACTAGCTTCTGACCAGTTTTTTTTTTTTTTTTTTTTACCTTTTAACCCATTATATCCTACAAAACTCACTTTTTAAGTTTTAGTAAATATGCTTTAACCTCTCATTATTTTAATAAAGTGTAAAATTAATCCAGTATATTTTTTAAGTTACATTGCAAGTAATATATATATATATATTAAATTCTTCAAGTCAATTTATTTATTAAATACCAAATTCTATAATTTCTATATAAAGTCATAAATCACCAATTGAAGAAAAATTTTTATATATATAAAGTTGAAAACTACCAATTTGAGGGAATTTTTATATATTATTTTTTAAGAAAATTATATATTATACACTTTTGATTATATAATATTATTATATATATTTATGATATATTTATGACGTCATCCGATTCGACCCCCGGTACAACCCGGTTAGACCCATCGACCCTGACCCCTGAGTTCGGCAGGTTCAATACCCGATCCGAGTCTGAAAACATAGTGATCATAGGTTGTCGGTGACGAAGCTTTTCCGTGTAATTTGCTTATCGTGTATTATTTATGTAGGGTATTAAGGAGACGTGACTGGTCAGTCACTCAAAACAAGTAACGAGTTACACGTACAATCAGGGATGTAGCACATAATCAGCTGGAAAATCCAAAATAAGTAAATGATCTTAAGCCGTATTAAGTAATACGCAATGGTTTGACTTTAAGCATTTTTGTCCCATCTATCTATCCAGCTCAACAAAACTTAAAGATCTAATTCACATATTTTGCAAGACTGCCCCTGTACGTAAACCTTTACATTTCCTGACGAAATTGTCCATATATATGTCTTAAAAGGAACCCACTCCATTAATCTTCTTTATCTTCTATATTTTCCTAATCTGAATTACCTGAATCTCACTATTCAAACGAAAAGATCCAATTCAGCCAACATACTAAGAATGTCGGAAGAATCCAGGAGAATGTTGTTGGGCTCTTCAAGCTATAGAACATGTAATTGCTCCAAGTGTTATCTCCCAACCCAGATTGAAGAATCACCCCCAAAAACTTGTAGATGCGGAGAAATAGCACCACTGTATACATCTTGGATGATGGAAAATCACGGAAGAAGATTTTATGGTTGCTCTAACTACAAGGTATGTTTTTGAGTGGTGAATGTACAATGAAATTCTGGCATTTAGTTATTTCATTATTTTTGACATATATTTCTCCGATTTGTTTGTCCAAAAGAATTCTGTGGTCACTTTTCATGGGTAGATCGGAAGTTTGTGACAAGGCAAGGAGATAAATAATGTTACAGAGCCAAAATATTGAAGAAAGGAAACTTTATACCAGGAGATCATACCGGTTGCAAAATGAGCATGGATTGCACAAGATCTGAAGCATTAAAGAGAATTGTGTTTTGCAAGCTGAAAAGGAAAACTTGGCAGCAATTGAGTGCGTGAAGTTCACTAAATCGTTTTCAAGGGGAACAACAGTAGCTCTTGTGGTCTGATTAGTGTTATATATGTTTTATGCACTTTGAGGAAGCGACAAGAAAAGGATGTTGTATCTACGGTGAAGTTAATGTAATGAAAGTGTCTTTTTAGTACAGTTGCGAAATGGACTGTTGAATTAATATTTTCCCAGATTTTATATTGTGTACAGTTGAATTAATATATCGACACATAAAGAAATATTTTATATCTTTTACTTATAAGTTATTCATTAAAAAACCTTAAGCAAAGAAGGACATATAATCTTCTCCACGGAATTGCCATTTGTACCAAGTGGACAAACGACCACAACCAAAAGGTCGACAAAATGACAACAACCAGGGAAAAAATGAAAAGGGTAAAATGGGGACAAAATCATTTTTTTTAGGGGCCAAAGGGTGGGCACCCGTCTAGTTTAATTTGGCATAGTGTTATTAATCGGTCTTGACAATGTCAAGCAAGGACCATCTCTTCTCCTCACCTTGGTGTAATCAAGTTAAAGTATATAGCTGTAACTCTCTAAACTATTTGTGTAACTATACAGGCGACGTACGTAACTTAATATTGTACAGTGAGAACAAATGTATTTAGACATTAAGCGTGAGCGCAACAAATAATAAATGTATATCTATTGGTAACGTAATAAAATTAAATTGTGATATTAATTTCTAAAAGGCCGTAACAGTACATCAATACGTTTATATTAATTATGTAGATTAACTCAGGTAGAGGCACAAAAGATTATTCCAATGTACCCTGTTCTCCCTATTCGCGGTAATCTGTGTACATTGGTATAACGTGACAAGTAATTGGTATAACATTGCAAGTAATTGATGTACTTTTGGGGGCTCAAGATGTTTTTTGACTGTTCCGAATTAATGCGAGGCGCGAATTCAATTATTGTATGAATCGGTCACAGAATTGGCATAGCCGAATTTACCCGCGCTCAATGGAAAATTCAAAAATATGCTCACCACACGCATATCTTGTTGAAAAGCGAAAACTAATTACAAAACTAATTCAATGTCATCTACTCCTAGATATCTAGTCATACAATGAAAAGCGAAGCATTCATTTCGATTGGTATTTTGAAAAGAGACGTGTGATAAAACCAAGACACTATGGGACATTGCTATTAAGAGGTAACTCTCACCAGTTACACTAACGAACAGAAATATTACATGAATTGACTTGCATATTACATCCATTAACTGGCCAAGGGGAAAAGAAAAAAATTCTTTTACCGTGAAACATTTAGCCTTTTAAACATGATCACTCCTCATCAGACATGTAGTCAGATGAAGCATAGGTTGTGTTGTAAACGGCTCGATTACTAAATTGAACACCATGGATCCTGATGTCTCTCTCAAATTGGTTACAAATTTCTAGCATTCCATAGCGCCAAACTCGGCGGGCCATGCAGTTATTTTCAGCCCTTATACGGTCTATAGCTTGTTCGAGTTGCAACAATGAAGTGCGCGGCATATCCCTAGCATAACTGCGTGGACGCCGACTGTGTAGAGCCTCCAATTCGTCCTCATAGAAATCAGCCTCTTCTAATCGCATTTCGAACTCCGTAAGGAGTTCATTGCGGTACTCAAGTCGGTCTGTATTGATGATGGAGTCATAGGACTTAGGTGGATTCTTGAAGCCACCCGGTCCTTGGTTTGATATTACAAACCACGGCAGTCCAGTGATCGCAATTCACGGCATTCTCAATGACATGCAAAACAAAACTTTTGCTCTTTAGCCCACAATATTTCATTAGGCACAGTTTGACAACTCAAATACTAAATCAATTTAGAAAAATCATGGCTACCAAAATCTTAATTTAGAGACACTAGTCTATGAAACAACAAATGGTTGGGGAGTGTGGAACATCGCAACACCATAGTGTATGAACCTATCTTTTGCAATGGAGCACCTAACTGAATTTTATTTATTTGTAATTATGGAACAGAAGGAGGTTTATATAGGAGTTGATAATAGAAGTTATAAATGTCCCTGCTTTAAATGTTAAATGTGTTTGTCTGAATGTGGGGAATGATCCTGCCCACCAGTATTTCTCCGAGGTTTCGTATACTGTATGTGTAGTCACTTCATTTGCAAGTCCTAGGTTTCGAAGATTGAGTGTGTGACTGATTTGACATCATAAGCTGAATGCTTATGAAGGTGACAGAGGTGGCGATATGACGGGGTGACGTGGATCTTTTAAGAGTCAACACTAATTGTTATAAAAATTCGCTGAACGAATTTGTTACAAAACGTAAGTAAAAATGAATTATTACACCAACAAACAAATCCCCAACCATTTGTATTTTTAATTGTAAAATACTATATTGTAAATAGTGATTAGTGATATGTCAATTAATCACCTACAACAAAAAAATTAAGTAAATGTAATGTAAATTACACTATTATACTTATATTTGTTCTCATTTCTTACATAATGTAAATGCTTAAGTATTCTAGAATGACCTGATTGCTTTTAATGGTGGAAACAAATATACCAAAATGTTGCACCTTATCATCTAATTCTACTTATATATAAAGTGATAAGTGTTATAAATATTTACTAGTATACATTTGTGTTAATATAATCATATCACAAATGCTAAAATAGTATATTGTAAATAATGATAGGTTATGTGTCACTTAATCACTAACAGTAAATGAATTGTGTAATGCGCAATGCTTTAATTACTATCTATTAGCAATAGCCTATTAGCCTTTATTTATAAAATACATTCACAGTATATATTGTATACCTATGTAATATATAATTTTGTAAACTAATTTGGTAAATCGAATTACCAAATTGAATTCTAAAACAGTACGAAACTGTATTATTACCGAGTTGGCATGACGCAGTTAGTGTATTCAAATTGTCTGTAGTTTGTTTATTGTAATTTGGTTTTTATCGCAATTTTTCGCATTCAAAGCAATTTACAATTTACAATTTACAATTTGCATTCTTTAATAGTGTAATTTTTTTGTTGAGGGGGCAAAGGGTGACTACCCGTCTATTTCGGGAGGCATAATTATCTTAACCCATTTTACCAATGTCAACCAAGGACCATCTCTTCTTCTCACCTTGGTGTAATCAAGTTAAGGTATATTACTGTAACTCTCTAAGTATTAGGTGTAACTATACAGGTTACGTGCATAACATAATATTGATGAGTAAGAACAAATGAATTTAGACATTAGGCGTAAGCGCAACAAATGTATATATTAGAAACATAAAACGTTCAATTGTGGTATCAATTGAATTTGGGCATTACAGTAAATGAATACGTTTATAATAATTATATAATAAATTTAACTCAAGTATCATAGTATAAGACTATTCCAATTCCCTGTTCATCCTATACTCCAACAAAATATTTTCTAATCAAAATATGAATTACAAGCATCAAACTATAACTTTTGAAAAGATAAGATTTGACTAAATTACTAAAGATTTTAACATATTCAATCAGTGTCAACAAATGGCTATGGACTATTTTCTTCTTATATATTTCTCTTTCATTCTAAAAGCATCTATCTTTGACAATAATAATTTTTCACTTTCTTAGAGTTATGGTTAACGCAATTGGTCGGGTAACAATCACAAGCTTAAAACACATAAGAGTAAGAGGTAAAGTGTAATAATTACTAAATAGTTTTAGTTAGGGGTGTGCATTCGGTGCAAAATCGGTAATTTGGTTAATTGAATTCGGTAATTTGGTTATTTTTCCTCTGAAAGTCTAAAACCATTTACAATTTCGAATTGAATTTGGTAAATTGAAATCGATTACCAAAATGAATTCGAAAATGATACAAAAATCGTATTATTACCGAATTGGGACTTTTGCTAGTTTATTTAATTGTTTATAGTTTGTATGGTGTAATTTGTTTTTATCAATTATCACAATTTACTAATTAAAGCATATTAAAATTTACAATTTACATTCTTTAATAGTGTAATTTACAATTTAGGTCTCTAAATTTTTGTACATTCATTGTGTTTCTCATTAATAACATTTTTATTATTGATTTGAACCCCAAATTTATCCACAATATAACATATTAGTCATGTTCTACCTATTTGAAAAATTATTTCAAAGTCATTTGATCCCTTATACATACACAATTATATCTTAACTCCTTGGTTAGTGATAAGTGATATTAGTTACAATTTATAATCTAAAAAATTATAATTTACAATGAATCAATGCGTAGTGCTATTCCACTTAATCACTTGTGGTTTACAAATTACATGTAATGTATTGTAATGCACAATGCATTACACTTATTATCCTTGTTTCTTAGTTTTTGCATAAATAAAATGCTTTATTTGCAAATGATTTGATTGTTTTTGAAAGTGAAAATGTCGCGCCCCATTTTTTTATGGGAAGGAGGAGGGGGGAATGAAACCCCTCGTCGTTTTGGGTTTTTAGTTGAAAAAGGTCTTTTGGTTAAAAATTTAATTTTTTGATTTTTGAAAAAGAAAGGGGTCATGGGACTACAAAAATGCGACGATTTGGACCCAAAAACAAAAGTCTAGAAAAGGGTTTTAGAAAAGTTTGGAGTCGCCACTTGGTATGGAGTTTAGGTGTACCAAGTCACCCAAAAAAATTTAATTAATGAAAATAAACTAAGAAAACCACTTTTTAGGCGACTCAGGTCTTTGAAAACTAGAGAAAAGTTCGAGTCACGGTTGAAGAAGGGAAGGCAAAGATTGATGTTACTGGTCTCTAAGGCACCCTTCTAACCTAGCCAAAGCTAGTTGCAAGATTTAGTTAAAATTTCCTAATTCTAACTTTAAAATTTATCACATTTGGATGTTATCTATATGTATGCAAAAACCTAAATCTAATGTTGGATCGAGAGGGGCAAAATGTCTCCTTGAGGTTTGATTGGAATTGATCACATTAGTTATGTCATCCAAGTTTGATCCCTCGAGGAGGTCACGAAAAATGCAAATGATGAAACTTCGAAAAGGCGGAGAACTAGGGTTTTCAAAAGAAGTGCAATTTTTATAAAATCTCAAGGGAAAAGAAATTGGATTTTTGAAAAGATTAATTTTAAGTGCAAAGAGGAATTTGAATTTTCAAAAGATGCAATTTTAAGAGAAACGAATTTTTGACTTTGAATTGCTAAAACATGAAGAAGAAACTTGACTTTTAAAGAATGATTTTGATAGAATTTAAAATAATGCACATGTATGTCCTAAAGAGGGATAATGCAACATAATGGGTGCAGGGAACTAAGTTCGTGACTTCAAATCTTCCTTTTCATAGAAAGAAATAAAAGCGTGCTAAGGCTAAGAAGCCATACTCGCTCTTTTCCCTAATTCAAAGGGTAATGCCTTAAATGCACTAATCTATTTTTGACGAAAAAGAAAACTAAATGATATGTTTCGCATACAGGATGGGAGAAAAATAACATGCAAGAATGGAAAAGAAATCCTAAAAGTGAAGAGTGTGTGAAATTTGTATCTAATGCATGAACGGCCTTAAGGGCCTAGCATTGGACTAGCCCTCGTCAAAAAATTCTCACTAACATTGGATTAGTGAGAAATCAAAAGGAAAGGCCACAACTAGCGTTGGACTAGTGTGGTGACGTCAATATATTTACACAATAAACATGTAGACATGATAATAAAGCAAGTAAACACATAAAACACATAAACACATAACACATAGGCATAATATCTAGATGCAAGACCCTAGGAAAGCAAGTAAACACATAATCATGCAAGCATGCAAAATAAGCATATAAAACCTAATTATTACATTGGGGGAACCTAAATACATTCTAAGGGGAAAAAATTCGGAATAATAATCTAACTATTACATTTTCTAGAATAAATACACTTTTTGCAAAATTAAACCTATCTCTTACAACTTGGCATCCAAGGCCTCCAAATGATTTACTCAAAAATTAAATGACATAAATAAAGACTAGGCATGAATAAAAAGCAAAGGAAAACTTAATTTAAAACATGCAAGATCATGCAAAAACACATAAGAGCACATAATAGGAGAAAGAAATTACCATCCCTTGATGTGATGCCTTAATTGAATCCTTAAATGATGGGAATGGTTATCTAAGACTCAATGTCAACAAAAGGGATCAAGGTACCAATTTAAAGGAAAAATCAATCAAAAATTCAAAGAAAAGGTATCAAAACAGATTCTACAAACAACATGGACAATACTAGGAAATACGAATAATAAAGTAAGATTCTGGAACAAAAGAGCAGGAAATAGCAACAAAACTGAGGATCCGAGAGGTTACGCGGAGAAGAAAGCTGACGAGCAGCAACTAGGTCAGCGTTACATGCAAAATGTAAAGTTCGAGGAAGCTGGAAACGCGGACTAAGCCGCGTAACAGTCCGCGTCTCTTCCCATCTTCAAAATATCAGGAAGATTGTTTCCAGTTTTTCAGACAATAACACAAACAAAATCTTCAGCGGCAAGGGGATCTATTTAAAGTGTAGACACCAAATTTTGACTATTTCTTTTGTTTTCTTATGTTTTTATCTATTAATGTTTAGTTATTTATTTTTGAATTTTCTAATGCATTTTTCTCATTTTGTAGGTTTTCTTAAAAAAAAAAAAAAGTCAAAAGCGGACCAGTTGCGGATAAGTCAGCGTAACTAGTCCAGCGTAACTTGATCGGCGAAAAAAAATGACGCCACGGATTCTTCCGAACTGGATCATCCTTTTCCAGCTGTATTTTCCGATGCTTGAGCGATAAGAAACCTATTTAAACATTCCCAACAGCCCCTAACCCCAACAACTCATCTAACGTTCAAAATTAGCTCACCTCATCCCAAGAACATCAAAACCCTTAGTTCTAGGTTTGGTGGCTATAAATAGCCTAGATTAGGGTTTAACAAAGAAGTGGGGAAATCTGAGAGAAAAAGAGGCAATTAGGAGAGCTTTGAGAGAGAAAAAAGCAGAGAAAAACGGCTGGGAAGTAGAGAGGGAAAAGGAAAAGAAAGAAGAAAAGAAAAGCTAGGGTTTCACACTTGAGGAGATTATTCTTGGAATTTCTGGCCTCCTCCTTCGTTTAGATTCAAAGCTTCCGATTCAGGTAACATCCTTCTACTCTATTTACTGTTTTTTGATCGTGAAATTATCTGAGAGTTGGACCTTTTGGTGGAACCAAGGTCTTGAATAGTTTTCTTTTAGTTTGGGATATTTGATGATGATTATCAGCTGTTATATGAGCATGTTGTGTTTATAAAGCCTTGGTAAGGCTAGTAGATTTGTTTTCACGTTTAAAATCGGGGCGTTTGATGCTTACGTGATGATCTTTGTTGTGATTCTGAGAAATTTCTGAAAAAATGTTCTTCACGTTTTGAAGATGTGAAGAAAGCATGGACTACTTGCGGATGACTTAGCGTACGGTCAGCGTTTCCTCTTGAATATTTGAAGTTGTGAAAAGCGGACTTCTTGCGTGGACTACTTGGCGTAACGATCAGCGTTTGTTTGAATACTGAAGATGTGAAAGCGCTGGCTTATTCGCAGGCCGGTCAGCGTAACAATCCTCGTTTCTAGCGGCAGTTCTTTTCTTCCCCTGTTGTCCATTTGATGATGCTAATGCTTATGATTTGATCTTTGTGGGTTTAGCTTGTTTTGACATGATCGAATGATGATGTTTGATGCTTTGAATGGATCCCTTGCTCTGAATATTTCGTTTGTGTGATTGTGCGAAAAAAGCTGGAAGCAATCTTCGATATTTTGAAGATGGGAAGAGAGCTGGATTCTGGCGTCGTATCAGCGTTCCGGTCAGCGTTTCCCTCGAACTTTGATTTTTGCTTGTAATGCGGACTTGTGTTGCTTGGCTAGACCGTTCTTGTCCGCGTAACCTCTTTTGTATTACGTTGATATTTCCTGCTCTTTTGTTCGAATCTTACTCTATTTCCTAGTATTATCGTGTTGCTTGCGAATCTGTTTAGATACCCTCTCTTGGAATTTTGATTGGTTTTCCTTTAAATTGGTACCTTGATCCCTTTGTTGATTGAGTCTTAGATAACCATTCCCATCATTTAAGGATTCAATTAAGGCCTCACATCAAGGGATGGTAACTTCTTTCCCCTATTATGTGCTCATTATGTGTTTTTGCATGATTTTGCATGTTTTAAATTAAGTTTTCCTTTGCTTTTTATTCATGCCTAGTTTTCATTTACGTCATTTAATTTTTGGGTAAATCATTTGGAGGCCTTGGATGCCAAGTTGTAATAGATAGGTTTAATTTGGCAAAAAGTGTATTTATTCTAGAAGATGTAATAGTTAGATTATTATTCCGAATTTTTCCCTTTAGAATGTATTTAGGTTCCCCAATGTAATAATTAGGTTTTATATGCTTATTTTGCATGCTTGCATGATTATGTGTTTACTTTCCTAGGGTCTTGCATCTAGATATTATGCCTATGTGTTATGTGTTTATGTGTTTTATGTGTTTACTTGCTTTATTATCATGTCTACATATTTATTGTGTAAATATATTGGCGTCACCACACTAGTCCAAGCTAGTTGTGGCTTTCCCGATTTCTCACTAATCAATGTTAGTGAGAACCTTTTAACGAGGGCTAGTCAATGCTAGACCAAGCGCCGTTCATGCATTAGATACAAATTTCACACACTTTCCACTTTTAGAGTTTCTTTCCCATTTGCATGTCACTATTCCCCATCCATTATCGAGACATCTCATTTAGTTTTCTTTTTTTAGATTAGTGCATTTAAGGGCATTACCCTTTGAAATAGGGAAGAAGCGAGTATGGCTTTTAGCCTTAGCGCTTTTATTACCTTCTATGAAAGGAAGATTCAAAGTCCGAACTTAGTCCCAGCCCGTTATGTTGCATTATCCTCTTTAGGACATACGTGCATTATTTTAAAGGCTATCAAATTCATTCTTTAAAATCAAACTTTCTTCTTCATGTTTTAGCACTTCAAAGTCAAAACCACTTTTCTTAAAAGCATCTTTTAAAATTCAAGTTCCTCTTTGCACTTAAAATTGATCTTTCAAAATAATCCAATTTCTTTTCCCTTGAGATTTTATGAAAATTGCACTTCTTTTGAAAACCCTATTTTCCTGTTTGTTCGAGTCTCATCATTTGCATTCTTTTGACCTCCTCGAGGGATCAAACTTGGATGACACAACTAATGTGGTCAATTCAATCAAACCTCAAGGAGACATTTTGCCCTCTCGACCCAACATTAGGTCTAGGGTTTGCATCCATATAGACAACATCAAATGTGATAAATTTTAAAGTTAGAATTAGGAAATTTTCAACTAAATCTTGCAACTAGCTTTGGCTAGGTTAGAAGGTGCCTAGAGGCGAGTAACATGAATCTTTGCCTTCCCTTCTTTCAAGCGTGACCAGAACCTTTTCTCTAGTTTTCAAAGACACAGGAGTCGTCTAAAAAGGTTTTCTTTGTTTATTTCATTAAATCAAAACTTTTGGGTGACTTGGTACACCTAAACTCCATACCAAGTGGCGACTCAAACTTTTCTAAAACCCTTTTCTAGACTTTTTTTTTTTGGGTCCAAACCGTCGCATTTCTTTAGTCCATGACCCTTTCCTTTCGTTTTCAAAATCAAATCTTTCCCTTTTCTACCAACACATTTTTGTTCAAAAAATGGGGCGCGACAGCTTTGCGACTCCACTGGGGATTTTCCTAAGAGGGTCCGAGCACTTGATCTAGTTGATTATTTCATTGTTCTAACTTTCTTATATATCACATTTGGATGTTTAGGTTGCATTCCTTTTTCTTTTCTCTTTTAGGGTTTTCGTTGCAATCCTTCACACATGGCGTACATGATGAATAAATTATTGTTTATTTATTTACTTGTACAGCTTTGCATTGGGGTGGGTGTGCATCTACCCTAGAGCCTCGAGAATGTTTGGTATTTGAATCCCTCCTCTCAAAGGGAATCAATCACTTTCATCACGATGCATATGTATTTTACTTTGACCCTACTTTTTTTTACTTTTAGTGGCTTGTCGCCACTCTTCTATTAGGATTAGGATTGATCCACTTGGACATGTGGCCGTGGCACGTGCGTAGCAATGTCTAAGGGATCACTCGAACCACCGACTTGAGGCATTTGGATTGATGACCTTTTGCCTTTTGGTGCGAAGGTTTGGGAGCTGTAACCTTTATCAAGTCTAGATGCATTAGTGAGCTCAACCTCATGCATCCATGTTAGAATTGCCTAGGGAGGTCTACCTTACCCTATTGGGATCACTAGACACGAGAAGAGGGATTGCACCCTCTTTATTTTTGTGCAATTTGTTGCTCCAAGCGTGTTATGTGATATCTGTTGATTAAACTAACCTTTGTTGTCTTCCCTTTTCTTGCATTTCACAAACTCTAGAAAATAAGAGTCTTGACACTCTTTTAAGACAAACCATCCTTCTAGATAGGCTATTACATGTTTGAATTTATGTTTATTGCATTTAAGTTGTAATTGCATATCACTTTTAGGTTTACCCTGCATTCAAATGGGGCTCCTATAGGCCATGTTTCATTTGCACCTTACTTGTTTTAATAAACTGGCATCATGCATAAACCATAGAGGGAATGCCGCA
The DNA here is from genome assembly GCA_013103745.1 of Gardenia jasminoides. NCBI lineage: Eukaryota > Viridiplantae > Streptophyta > Magnoliopsida > Gentianales > Rubiaceae > Gardenia > Gardenia jasminoides. Next base: position 27,730,808 of record CM023100.1, on the reverse strand, counting down.
TAGGAAATCCCATGTTAGGAATAAACCACTCTTGTGTCTCGGATATATAATCCAATGAGACTTGCATGTTTATGTTTTTAGTAACATCCAAAGGGGTAGTGCACAAGGTAAGGTAGGGTCCGATCCCTTCTATGATGACATCCAAAGATATGGAGTGACCTTCACATGCTAGAATATAAACCTCTAGTAATCATTTTTTGGCCATTTTATCAAAGTTGGTAAAATCCCATGCATAAGGACACTAAATTGAAAAATGCACAAATAATTTCTCATTGATGAGATAATGATTTTTTATCAAGGCCAAATCTTGATTTTAGAAGGCTTATGAGCTAGTGTGTTACAAATAAAATGGAGATGTGGAGTTACAGGTAAGCAATGAACCTAGTCGACCTTTGGGTAAACCATCAATCCCATCCGATCCATTTGAACTAGAGGCTAGTCAAGGCACTACGATTCCTTCAAGAATAATCCTTTTCATGCTAAATTAACCTTTAACCTCTCTTCACATATCAATTAAAGTAATAAATCCATTCGGACTTTGTCCTCGTGATACATCAAAGATCACGTATTCTTTTGGTCGATCCTCTAGATTGTTTTACTAATCACACATCAGTGAAGTGATCGGACCCATCGGTGTGTATAGTGCATACCCAGGAGGTTGCATTTTTCATGCTAGGCCGACCCTTGGCATAAAAGGGCCCCCCTCTAGGACATGCATCCGAATTATATAAGCAATCACTAACTTCGTTCTTTTTCCTTTTTTCAAATAAATCTCTGCAGATCCCCTTTGGAAATAAGCGCCTAAAGTGTGTTCCTTTTCCCATTCAGAGAAGCAGGGACAAGTGACTGATCGGTCAAGTCGAGGAGACCAGCTTCATTTTGAGTCATGTCTAGACTGTGTGATTAAATCATTTTGAAGATTGATTAATTGCAAAATTGAGGAAGGACAAGTGCCTTTTTGGAAAATTTGGGAAACGGGTTTTCATACGCACTACTAGGTGTTATAACTCAGTTCTTTTCAAATTCCTTTCTTGAAATGTGGCGTGCTTGACATTCCGTGCGACTGTCCAGACCACGAGGCGATGGTGGAGCTGCGGGGATGATGGATCCAGCCATGATTTGCTTTTTTATTCTACGTGCTTTATTTCTCTTTTTATGTTTGATCTTGTATTCTGATTAGGTTTAACTGTTAGACATACTTTTGGTTAAATTGCTTGAGGATGTGTATATTTGTTTAAATTTAGCTTTTATGTGCTTATATGTGTTGATTGTGATTTGAAAATTTGGGTTCTTTGGCGGGGAGTTTTCATCAGGTTATGGAACTACTAAAATTTTCAAAAAAAAAAAAAGAAAGAAAAAAATCTCTAAATTGCACATTGCCTCAAATTGATTTGTTTTGAAATTTGATTCAATTGTTTTCATCCTTTTTGAAATAAAAGCCGGTGTGATATGAAAATCCTTTTCCATCCTACTCGAAATAATTATTATGTGATTGTGACATTGACATTTTAGAAAGTATGTTTTGTAAAATAGGGAAAATTATGCCTCAAATTTTTTCTATTAAATGAGATCTCTTCTTTTATTGGATTTTACAAGAAAATGATTGATATTGTTGGCAAATGATCCTTTTCCATTAAAAAAAAAAAGAAATAAAAAAAAACAAAGCAAGAAAAGTAGCAAAGTGAGAATTTAAATTCTACTCAATGATTCTAGTGCTAAATGCAGGAGGTTTAGCATCTACAAATGTTAACTTTAGCGTAAAAGCGGTGCTTGAATTATGAGTATACAAAGCGGTTTGAACAAGTAAAATGTTGAGTAGCAGGAATCTTCACCTAAAGTGTTGATTTTAGTCAAAAGAACATCTTACTATTTGAGCAAGAAGGCATATGTCGAGTATAGGAGTCTTCACCTAAAAGTGTTGATTTTTCGTCAAAGACATTATTGCATTTTGAATAAGAGGATGTGTTTGGTAAATCCTTTTTAGCGGTAAAATTTGAGAGAAAGCGTGGAAAAGGCAAGCTTGAATTGACTATATGAATCGTTTGATTGCAAAATTTGGTGAAAGTGAAATCAAGTTTGAATTGTTAAAATTGAGGTATAATTGTCTCTCTTTTACTTGATATTATGAGTATTTGATGCAAATTGAATAATTGCATAATAATGTTTTTGGTTTATGAGGATTTGGATTTCCAAAATCGCATGGTTTATTTCAATCCCATAACTTGTTTTTTGATGAATATTTCCTACTACTTGAGAACAAACAATGTTTAGTGAGCACGAATATCGATGAATGTGTTTTATTGCATGATTCTCATATGTTTTAGTTATTTTGATGGCTAGTTGTGATCACAAGAGTTTTACACTTTATGATTAAAAAAAAGAAAAAAAAAAAAAGAGGCGGTGAATTTCCATGGACTAATTGGTTAATATTTCATGACTTACTGCGGGGTTAACGATTGAGTTGACACGGGGCAATTTGTTTTGAGAAGTGCTCTCAAATTTTGGATAATACATTCAAGATTAATTTTGCGGAAAAGGTTTGAGATCAAGGCGATGGCAACATATGCAGTTGTTCCAACCAGAGGAAAGTTTGGGTTACACTCTTCAATTTTCAAAATCCATCAATTCTCGAAAATAAAAAAAAAAAAAAGAGGAAGAAAAGAAAGAAGAAGAAAAAAAGAAAAAAAAAAGGGAAGAAAGAAAAGAAAAAAAGTCATTATTCCTATCAATCACTTACTTTTCAAGTCAAGAAAAAATCAAAAAACAGAATTGCACCATTTCATGAGGTGCATCATTACACATTTTACATATCATGTTTGAACAACTTGTGTTTATTTTTCAAAGTCGGCAATCCAGCATTTATATTTTTTCATCTCTATCTAGTCATTCGGGCTTGGGTCAATCCACTTGAATAGTATGTTTAGTCATTAGCTTGGGTCCAATCCGAATAGTATGTTTAATCATTCAGGCTTGGGTTCAATCCCACTGAATAGTATGTTTAATCATTCAGGCTGGGTCAATCCCAGAAGAGTATGTTTAGTCATTCTGGGTCCAATCCCACTGAATAGTAGTCATTCAGGCTCGGGTCCAATCCCACTGAATAGTATGTTTAGTCATTCAGGCTTGGGTCCAATCCCACTGAATAGCATATTTGCATTTTCCCATCTAGTCATTCAGGCTCGGGTCAATCCCTTTGAATAGTCTAAATTTGGAAAGAATTTAAATTTACGTTGGCTGCTGTCTCGACCCTGCACTTCTATCCCCTGCTTCAATTTAAATTTCATTTGGTGCTGTCTCGACCCTGGCACCCTTCTATCCCACTGCTTCAATTTAAATTTACGTTTGGGCTGTCTCGACCCTGCTTTTATCCCACTAACTTCAAATTTAAATTTACGTTGGTGAGTCTCAACCTCAGCGGTGCCCTTCTATCCCATTCTTCAAATTTAAATTTACGTTGGTGAGTCTCACCGCACTTCTACCTCCCTTCTTCAAATTTAAATTTACGTTGGTGAGTTTCAACCTCAGGTGGGTATTCTATCTCCCCTTCTTCAAATTTAAATTTACGTTGGTGAGTCTCCTCCAGACACCCTTCTATCTCCTATTCTTGGTATTTAAGCAATCCTTTGGTGAGTCTCGACCTCCTGGCACCCTTCTACCTCACTTCTTCAAATTTAAATTTACGTTGGTGAGTCTCAGCACCTTCTACCTCCCTTCTTCAAATTTAAATTTACGTTGGTGAGTCTCAACCTCCAGCACCCTTCTCCCCTTCTCCAAATTTAAATTCTGTTGGTGAGTCTCGACCTCCGGCTTCTATCTCCCTTCTTCAAATTTAAATTTACGTTGGTGAGTCTCAACCTCCATGGACACCTTCTATCTCCAGTTCTTCAAATTTAAATTTACGTTGGTGAGTCTCATACTCCGTAGGCACCCTTCTATCTCCACTTCTTCAAATTTAAATTTACGTTGGTGAGTCTCGACCTCCTTGCACCTTCTATCTCCGTTCTCAAATTTTACAAGATCGATTATTCATTTTATTATAGTTCATTTGCATTGGAACTACGTTTGACTGATTCTCATGTCGAGAATCGTAGAGCAACTCTACAGTTGATCACATTATGCTTGTTTAGTTTGAAAATTGGCAATTTAACATTCTGCGTGGTTCGGATACAACCAAAAACCGGGTAAGCATTTTGTGTCTCGTCTTTGTCTAGAATTTTTTGAAACTTCGGACAAAGAGGGCAAGTATGAACACAAATTTTGACTATTTCTTTTGTTTTCTTATGTTTTTATCTATTAATGTTTAGTTATTTATTTTTGAATTTTCTAATGCATTTTTCTCATTTTGTAGGTTTTCTTAAAAAAAAAAAAGTCAAAAGCATGAGACCGATTCTGCGGATAAATCAGTGTAACTAGTCCGTAATAACAATCGGCGAAAAAAAAAATGGTTACGGATTCTTCGAACTTCGGATCATCCTTTTTCAGACTGTATTTTCCGATGCTTGAGCGATAAGAAACCTATTTAAACATTCCCAACTAGCCCCAACAACAACTCATCTAACGTTCAAAATTAGCTCACCTCATCCAAGAACATCAAAACCCTAGTTCTAGGTTTGGGTGGCTATAAATAGCCTAGATTAGGGTTTAACAAAAAGTGGGAAATCGAGAGAAAAAGAGGCAATTGGGAGAGCTTTGAGAGAGAAAAAGGAGAAAAGTGGGAAGTAGAGGGAAAAGGAAAAGAAAGAAGAAAAGAAAAGCTAGGGTTTCACACTTGAGGAGATTATTCTTGGAATTTCGGCCTCCTCTTCGTTTAGATTCAAAGCTTCGATTCAGGGTAACATCCTTCTCTATTCTTGTTTTGATGGTGAAATTATCGAGTTGGACCTTTGGTGGAACAAGGTCTTGAATAGTTTTCTTTAGTTTGGGATATTTGATGATGATTATCATTTGTTATATGAGCATGTTGTGTTTATAAAGCCTTGGTAAGGCTAGTAGATTTGTTTTCGCGTTTAAAATCAGGCGTTTGATGCTTACGTGATGATCTTTGTTGTGATTCGAGAAATTTCTGAAAAATGTTCTTCCGTTTTGAAGATGTGAAAGCGGACTACTTGCGGATGACTTGTAACGGTCAGCGTTCCTCTTGAATATTTGAAGTTGTGAAAGCAGCGGACTTCTTGCGTGGACTACTTGGCGTAGCGATCCAGCGTTTGTTTGAATACTTGAAGATGTGAAAGCGGCGGCTTGTTACGAGGCGGTCAGCGTAACAATTCGTTTCTAGCGGCATTCTTTTCTTCCCCTTGTTGTCCATTTGATGATGCTAATGCTTATGATTTGATCTTTGTGGGTTTGCTTGTTTTGACATGATCGAATGATGATGTTTGATGCTTTGAATGGATCCCCTTGCCTCGAATATTTCGTTTGTGTGATTGTGCGAAAAAGCGGAAGCAATCTTCGATATTTTGAAGATGGGAAGAGCAGCGGTTACAGCGTCGTATCCGCGTTCGGTCAGCGTTTCCCCTGAACTTTGATTTTTTGCACATGCTTGGACTGTGTTGCTGGCTAGATTTCTTGTCAGCGTTACCTCTCTTTCTGTATTACGTTGATATTTCCTGCTCTTTTGTTCCAGAATCTTACTCTATTTCCTAGTATTATCGTGTTGCTTGCGAATCTGTTTAGATACCCTCTCTTGGAATTTTTGATTGGTTTTTCCTTTAAATTGGTACCTTGATCCCTTTTGTTGATATTGAGTCTTAGATAACCATTCCCATCATTTAAGGATTCAATTAAGGCCTCACATCAAGGGATGGTAACTTCTTTCCCCTATTATGTGCTCATTATGTGTTTTTGCATGATTTTGCATGTTTTAAATTAAGTTTTCCTTTGCTTTTTATTCATGCCTAGTTTTCATTTACGTCATTTAATTTTTGGGTAAATCATTTGGAGGCCTTGGATGCCAAGTTGTAATAGATAGGTTTAATTTAGCAAAAAGTGTATTTATTCTAGAAGATGTAATAGTTAGATTATTATTCCGAATTTTTCCCTTTAGAATGTATTTAGGTTCCCCCCAATGTAATAATTAGGTTTTTATATGCTTATTTTGCATGCTTGCATGATTATGTGTTTACTTGCTTTCCTAGGGTCTTGCATCTAGATATTATGCCTATGTGTTATGTGTTTATGTGTTTTATGTGTTTACTTGCTTTATTATCATGTCTACATATTTATTGTGTAAATATATTGACGTCACCACACTAGTCCAACGCTAGTTGTGGCTTTCCCTCGATTTCTCACTAATCCAATGTTAGTGAGAACCTTTTAACGAGGAACTAGTCAATGCTAGACCCTTAAGCGCGTTCATGCATTAGATACAAATTTCACACACTTTTCACTTTTAGAGTTTCTTTCCCATTTTGCATGTCACTATTCCCCATCCGTATCTGAGACATCTCATTTAGTTTTCTTTTTTTTAGATTAGTGCATTTAGGGCATTACCCTTTGAAATAGGGAAGAGAGCGAGTATGGCTTTTAGCCTTAGCGCTTTTATTACCTTCTATGAAAAGGAAGATTCAAGTCCGAACTTAGTCCCAGCACCCGTTATGTTGCATTATCCCTCTTTAGGACATACACGTGCATTATTTTAAAGGCTATCAAATTCATTCTTTAAAAATCAAACTTTCTTCTTCATGTTTTAGCACTTCAAAGTCAAAAAGCCACTTTTCTTAAAACTGCATCTTTTTAAAAATTCAAGTTCCTCTTTGCACTTAAAATTGATCTTTCAAAATAATCCAATTTCTTTTCCCTTGAGATTTTATGAAAATTGCACTTCTTTTGAAAACCCTATTTTCCTGTTTGTTCGAGTCTCATCATTTGCATTCTTCGTGACCTCCTCGAGGGATCAAACTTGGATGACACAACTAATGTGGTCAATTCCAATCAAACCTCAAGGAGACATTTTGCCCCTCTCGACCCAACATTAGGTCTAGGGTTTGCATCCATATAGACAACATCCAAATGTGATAAATTTTAAAGTTAGAATTAGGAAATTTTCAACTAAATCTTGCAACTAGCTTTGGCTAGGTTAGAAGGGTGCCTTAGAGAGTAACATCAGATCTTTGCCTTCCCTTCTTTCAAGCTGTGACAGAACCTTTTCTCTAGTTTTCAAAGACCTGAAGTCGTCTAAAAAAGGGTTTTCTTTGTTTATTTCATTAAATCAAAACTTTTGGGTGACTTGGTACACCTAAACTCCATACCAAGTGGCGACTCCAAACTTTTCTAAAAACCCTTTTCTAGACTTTTTGTTTTTTGGGTCCAAACCGTCGCATTTCTTTAGTCCCATGACCCCTTTCCCTTTCGTTTTTCAAAAAATCAAATCTTTCCCTTTTCTACCAACACATTTTTGTTCAAAAAATGGGGCGCGACAAAAAGCATTAAACATCATCATTCAGATCATGTCAAAACAAGCTAAAACCGAAGAAGGCCAAATCTTAAGCATCAATATCATCAAATAGACAAAAAAGGGGAAGGGGAGAAGGCTAAAGCGGAGGTTAGTGGGCCTGGCGTAATAACCAGCGTTTCTTCACATCTTCAAATATTCAAGAAGAAGCAGCGGATCGTTCTATGAACAAACCAGTATAAGGACTCCGCGTTTCTTCACATCTTCAAACATTCAAGAGGAAACGCGGAGGGTTACGGGGATCATCTTACGTAAGAACCCCGCATTTCTTCACATCTTCAAAGCGTGAAGAACATTTTTCCAGAAATTTTGCAGAAAACCCAACAGAATCATCACTTCAACAACAAACATCTGATTTTAAACGTAAAAACAAATCTATTAGCCTTACCAAGGCTATCTAAACGTAACATACTCATATAACAACAAATAAACATAATCAACTACTATAAAACATCAAAAAAAACATAGTCAAGACTTTGGTTCCACCAAAAGGTCACATTTTCAGCAAGATTCACGTTAAAAAAAAAATAAGGATGAGAAAGGGAATCACCTGAGCCTCTTGATCTCAAAAAAAGGGGGAAGTTCCGGATTTGAAGATAGTTTCCTTCTCTTCCCAAAGCAAAACCCTAGAATCCTTTTCTTTCTTTCCTTTTCTCCTCTTTTTCTCTCGTTTTTCTGTCTTTTTTTTCTCTCTCAGCCTTCAGCCTTCTCTCTTTCTCTCTCGACTTTCTTTGAAAACCTCTCATAGGCTATTTATAGCCACAAAACTACATGAAGGGTTTGGATAGTTTGGGGGGAGGTGGGTTGATTTTGAACGTTAGATGAATTGTTAAGGGATTAAGGGTGAGTTGGGTATTATCTAAATAGATTTCTTGATGCTCAAGTCGCAGAAAATACAGTTGGAAATGAGGAGAAAAATAACTGGAAAAAATCTTGGCGTATTTTTTTTTTAAACGATCAGTTCTGAGACCAATCCATGGCGGTCCGCAGATTTTGACTTTCTTTTTCTTTTTTTTTTCTTTTTTTTTTTTTAAGAAAAACCTACAAAAATAAGAAATATGTGTTAGAATATTCAAAAATAAATAACTAAACATTAATAGATAAAAACATAAGAAAACAAATGAGATAGTCAAAATTTGGTGTCTACAGAAAACTAATATACCAATATACTAATATGTTGTCCACTTGTCCTATTTTCTAATTCTAGTTATGTATCAATTGGTGTAAGTATTATAGTAATGTATTATTGTATATTTGTATTAACATAGTCATGTTTTTTCCACATTCTAAAATAGTATATTATAAATAATGAGTAGTGATATGTCACTTAATCACTTATAATTCACCAATTAAGTAATTGTAATGCATAGTGCATTGTACTTATATTTATTCTTATTTCTTACATAATTTAAATGCTTTAGTTGCAAATGACTTGATTACTTTTAATGGTGAAAACTAATGTATTAATATACTATACTTATCATCTAATTCTAGTTATATATAAACTGATAAGTGTTATAATTATTTACTATTATATATTTGTATTAATATAGTCATATTACAAATACTAAGATAGTACAATATAAATAATGATTAGTTATGTGTCACTAAATCAGAGTTCACAAATTATGTAATGTGCAATGCATTAATTACTATCTATTATTAATAGCTTATTAGCCTTTATCTATATAATATATTCATAGTATATATTACATACCTATATATATATATATATATATATTATAAACTAATTTGGTAATTCGAATTCGGTAAATCGATAACCTATTTCGTTACCGAATTCCGAATTCGAAATCGGTTATTACCAGATTGAAAATCTCATTACCTATTTCATACCATATTCAAATTCGATGAATTTGGTATATACCGATTATGTAACCAAATTACCAAATACCCGATTCCAAATTATCAAAATCAATTCGAAATCGGTTATAAAATCGGTACGAACCGAATTTGCACACCCCTAGTTTTAGTAGGGAGTTCTCCATTTTAATTATCATTATTGTGTACTTTAATCATTTTGAATGTTTTATATTTTTAATTAGTAGCACGATTAAAATGCAATAACTCTAACTAAAAGATTGACAGTCATATTGCTATGACAAAAACTAAGATCAGAAAAGCTTTACAACTTAAACCAAGATTCATCATAATTTTAATATAGTAATAATATAAAATAGACAATACATAATTTCGTGTTTATCTAGTCGAAATTGTTCCCCACTAGGGGTAAGCATTCGGTGCAAAATCAGTAATTCGGTCAATTGAATGCCTTTAATTCGATTATTTTTCATCTAAAATTCAAAATTGTTTCCAATTTCAAATTGAATTTGGTAAATCGAAAACGGTTACCAATTTGAATTATAAAACGGTATGTAACTGTATTATTATCGAATTGGGAATGTTGTTAGTTTGTTTAGTTGTTTATATTTTTTTGTTATATTTTGTTCTTTAATCAAAATTTAGTAGTTAAAGAAATCACAATTTACATTCTTTCATACGGATTTTGCAATTTACGACTCCAAATATTTGTATACTTCATTGTGTTTCTCTGTACTAAAATTTTTATTCTTGATTTGAACCCCAAAATTATTCACATATTAACATATTAGTCATGTTATACCTATTTGAAAAATTAACTCGAAGTCATTTGATCCCCTACATATACACAGTTATGTACTAAAAAAAATTAACTCAAAGTCATTTGATCCCCTACGTATACATAGTTATGTACTAAACTCCTTGGTTAGTGATAAGTGATATTAGTTACAATTTATAATCTAAAAACTTATAACTTACAATGAATCAGTGATTAGTGCTATGCCACGTAATCACTTGTGGTTTATAAATTATATGTATCGTATTGTAATGCACAATGCATTACAGTTACTGTCCTTATTTCTTAGTTTTTGCATAAATTAATTACTTTATTTGCAAATGATTTGACTTCTTTCAAAATTGAAAACTAATATGCTAATGTGTTACGTGTCGTCCTTATTATTATTATTATTTTTTTTTTTTTTTTTTGCTCCTTTGTTGGGCCACAAGCCCTTTACACACTAACTAGTCTAGGCATTGCCACCCCAATAACATCATTAGCCGACAGCTTCCGAATGCTACGGGGGGGTTGATTTAGTATGCAATCCTGGGTCAAGATTCATACTAAACCGTGCTAGCCCATCTACACAAAAGTTTTCTTCCCTCCATGTGTGTTTTATTGGACACCGGCCCATTCTTTACAAAGCCAGTTACAGATTGCCAACATCAAATTATGGTGCAATGACTCATTATTTTCTAATTCTAGTTATGTATAAAATGGTAAGAAATATATTTATGTATTATTGTATATTTCTACTACTATGGTCATATTACGAATTTTAAAATAGCATATTATATATATTATTTAGTGATATGTTCCATAGGACTAAATTTTACTTGGACGGTGGGTAAAATTGTATTTTTTTTTTCGTTGAGGGTGCAAAATGTGACCGCCCCTCAACGTCCAAGGTGCAGAATGTGTAATGTAGTAGTGTACATTTCTAGTTCTATGGTGTAACTAATACTGCTCTATGTGTAACATTAAATAGGATGATGATACATTATCATCTTCTTAAAGGTGACTTCTGGTCATGAATGGCTGTGTATAATACCTTCAAATGATATACTCTTATATCCAGAATACTAAGTCTTGTACGCATTTATAACGGACGTATAGTTTTACATTGCTGTCAACATTTCTGTCCTACAAACTAAATACTACAAAACCACTACAGCATGAAAATATATCACCGGGTGTTCGAAGGAAGTCTTCGTATTCTTTCCCAATGAAGAATATCACTTTTTTCCAAAAAATAAAAAAGTACAACAATGGCGTACACTGAAACATAGTCATCCTTATTAGATCTTAACTAAAGCTGCTGCGATTTTGCACGTCATCTAAACATAAAGTTTGATAGTGAAGTGCAAGAACATCATAGCCTCGAAATTCATTATCATGTGAGTCGAATGTCCCTGATGCATATACCACTTATTTTGTCGGTGAATCAACAGTAAACTGATAGAAAACTTGCTTAGGAAGTGTGGATTGCTGCATTCCCATCATCCAAGTCCTCAACCTATGAGCGACATTTACATCCAAGTAGACAATTCATTGATAATGCCACCAAACATTAATCTCTAATTTGAAATAGATGGTCATCTACCTGATTTGCATTTGCAAATTCATTTCTAGCCAGCCAGTCTCCTTGGTTGGTGTAACTGCAACTCTGGCACATTTGCATAAATATTGCCATAGACGACATAAAGTAATTTTTTATAGTTGATATGCATTATCATTACATAACAATAATTATTATCATCTACTGTGGCTACATTGAATAGTAGACATGCCTGTAATAGCTGAGTAAAGGAGGTCCCTGCGTTAATTGGTTGCCTTGTCGGAACCCCATATAAACTATGCATTCTGCTTTCATCTCCCTATACATAATCAGGGGATAGGTTAAACATTTACATTTGCTAATACAAACTTACATCTTTTCTAAGTTAGAAACTACACAGTGCAACAGGTATTTAAACTATCTAAATGGTTACACCGGGAAACATAAAAGTTACACGAAATTGCAACCGCGTTACACCACCAAACTGCACTTTCTAAAGGCACTATGACTATCCTATCACTTGCATCAAGAACTTGAACCACATAATACACAATTCACATATATGAGATATGGGATTCAACAGTGGCATGGCAATTTCAATAATCTGGAATAAACTCATTAATTCACTTCCCATATTTAGTTAATATAGTTAGCATGCATCTAACCTGTTGCATCCCTTGGCTGCTGTATAAACCAACGGTTAGAGGGGCGTTAACAGAAATGGATCCATGAGAAGAGAGCCAACTCGTGCTGCTTTCCATTCCAGGAGTTCTCCCTGGCGTTCCTGCATTTGTGGACTACTCCGTACAAGAATAAACATTTGATTAGACAATTCAAGACATGTTAATTAACTCTTACCATCATTTTTACATAGAAACGAAGTTATTTACATTTCCACGTCGATCCCACAACTCCCGACTTCTGCGGTACTTCTTCCTATCAAGTTTGTCAGTCCAACTTCGAATCTTCTTCTTTGCCTTATCAACTGTTCGCTTCTTTATGCCACGAGCTTTTGTCCCGCTACACTCTCTACCAGTTTTATGTTGGTCACTCTGTGTCGCTCTAGCCCCCCCTAAGTTCGAATTTCCATTGTCGCAACGAGTGCTACAAGAAAGTATCTGTTCAACTTTCTTACTAAGTTCGTTCATTGTCTTAGCAAAGAGTGAGGTCGCATCTGGATTCCTAGCTGCCCGAGCTACAACTTTTAGTGCACTGGGGCCTACCAGTCGATACCTATGACCAACATCAAGTTCTGGTTCTGAATGAATTTCTAATTGTGCAGTATCAATAGCGATGCCATCTCTAGCCTCCCGTGTCCATCTCTTCATTATGTATGCATCATGAATAACTTTAATCTCCAATTTATCAAGAACTTTTATGCAATGGGCGCACAGAATTCCATCAGAATGAAATTTGTTACAGCTGCACAAAATGGACTGAGTTGATGGATAATAACTCAAGGTACGGACACGTCCACCTTCATAGTTGCCAACCGAATACTCTGTCACCTCTTCACTGAACTTCATCGCCCTTACAACTAAAGCACTTGACTCGTCAAATTCATTTTGAAATTCTTCAAATATGGCTGGAGTATAAATGGATGTAGCCTGATTTAGCATCGGTGACCTTTTCAAGCAAAGTCTTGGCAACTTTTGTCTTGCCTCATACTCAGCAGCTAACTCTTTCTGCCTCTTCTTCCCCACCAAAATACAGAAGTGATTGAAGAATTGAAATAGATTGTGGTCTGACTTCAAATGTGCCTTAATTTCAGAGTTAAAACTCTCACTCAGTTGGGTGCTTCGCATTCCTGCTGTCCACCATTCTTTTGTATGGCACCTAGCCCATTTATGCCTCAACTCAAACATATCACTAAACCATTTGTTTTTTGCCCCACTGTGCTCGGCCATCATTTCAGCCCATACTTTATCGAAATCATCTTCTTCTTCTATCCAATGCATGCAATCCATAAACTTCCGGTAAAGTGAAGACTCAGTCTTGAAGTGATTGGCTAGGTGCTTCACAAAATTCCTCTTAATATGGAAAGTGCACAACCCATGATAAGTCTCCGGCATAACTCTTGACATAGCCGCTGCCATTGCAGCGTCTTGGTCAGTGAATATTGTTCTCGGATGCTTATCTGCCATTGCCTCTAGAAAACTCTCAAACAGCCATGCGAAAGAATCAACTGTCTCGTCATATAACAATGCTGCACCAAAAACAACCATCTGTCGGTGATGATTAAAACCAATAAATACTCCTAGTGGCCTGTACTCTCTATTTATCCTATATGTTGTGTCAAATGTAACTACATCACCGAAATATGAATAATCAACTCTCATTTGAGCATCTGCCCAAAAAATATTTGTTATTTGTTCCTCACAGTCTAATTGCACTATGTAAAAATAATTCGGATTATTGCCAACCTGTCGTCTAAAGTACCACATCAAGTTTCCTGCCTCTCCATACTTTAGACTCCTCTCCCTCCTAGTCATAAATGCCTCTTTATGTATTCGTGTGCATCCCAGTTTGTGTGCTCCCCTCCTTGCTTCACCATCAAGTCATACATTTTGCTAATTGATAGACCAGCGTCTTACGCAACTCCAGTTTCAATTTGTTGTGCCTCATTTATTTTTCTTTGTGACACCATGAAGTGCCGGCATTCTAGTAGATGTAATTGGTGATTATGTTCTTCTACAAAATCTGAAACAACATATTTCTTTGATTGTCTATTCAAGATGATACCCATTCTTGCACCACATCCCGTTTTAGTTTCTGCTCGAGGCCTTTTGGTATTTACATCCCGTGCATCTGCTCGCCTCTTACCCTCTTTGGTGCACGTGAACCTCCTTGATGTTAGCACTTTCTCGCTATTTCTATTGCCATACTCCTTTCGCACACTAAACCCAACTGCTGCAGCATAAGAGTTGTAGAAATCGTACGCACCTTCTTCCGAGTCAAACTCCATCCGCAGCCTTGGAATGCCATAACTAGGTGATTGCAAATTTACATCTTCACCCAACTCCATCCCCCTGATTCATAGTAATATATAGTTATCAATGCTCCTTTTAGAATTTGAGGTGCAAGTCGTAATTATAAAATTATAACTTTTTTCGTTGCTTAATCTCGCAAACACTACGTAGTTCTTTTATCCTTTTTTAACCATAATCACTTTAGAACAAAAGTTAGTTTCCAAGTACAAACGCCTCACAGATTATGTATAAGAGATGAATTGTTAGTATCCAAATTCAGCTTTTTTAGGTTTGGAAAATGAATATAAATCAAGTTAGCACATTAAATGCAAGTCAAGGTGTAATTCTTCCTAAAATTTTCATACGTTTGTCGGGACTAACATTTACTTGGATGGAGGAAAAAGGTGTACACATTTTTCTGTTAAGGGTGCAACAGGTACCACCCCTTTAGCTCAAGATGCAGAGTGTGCAATACATTAGTGTAACAGTCTACATATATGGTGTAACTATCTATGTCATATGCGTAACATTACATAGGATGGAGATCCATCATCATCTCTTCAAACTTCAAACTCATATGTTGCCTTGATTGGATGTATATACTACCTTCAAATGATTTAGGAGCAATAGAACAGAAAAATGATGAGGAAAAACCACCTATATCCAAATACAAACGCCTCACAGATTATGTGTAAGAGATGAACGGTTCGTTTCCAAATTCAGTTTTTTTAGGACGAAAATGAATATAAATCAAGCTAGCAAATTGAATGCAAGTCAAAGTGTAATTCTTCCTAAAATTTTTATACATTTGTCGGGATTAACATTTACTTGGATGGAGGAAAAAGGTGTACACATTATTTTTGTTAAGGGTGCAGAAGGTGACCGTCCCTTTCGCTCAAGATGCAGAGTGCGCAATACGTTGGTGTAACAGTCTACATTTATGGTGTAACTATCAATGTCATATGTGTAACATTACATACTATGAAGATCCATTATCATCTCTTCAAACCTTCATTATTGGATGTATATAGTACCTTCAAATGACGTGAGAGCAAAAGAATAGAAAAATGTTGAGGAAAAATCACCTATATTAGTCACGTTCACTTAATCTAAAAAGGGAATTAACAGAGAATATGCAGGACTTTCAGAATATGCTTCTACACTTTGAGTTCTTGCAAGGGATATCCCATATCAGTCAAAAGAAATGGCAATAGCATTCCACTAAAATTAACTGAATATTTCAAATTTATTAACTAGAAATATGGAAGTTGCTGTATGAATATATGAATTAGGAAACATCTTTAATACCGTTGCTTTTTCTGTGGGATACCTTCTCGGACTGGGACTTCCTATAGCTCTGCAAATTTTGCACACTCCATCTGCCACAAAGAAGAAGAAGAAAGCCAAGCACATCTGAGGTATATATGCTACAATGGAGAAGCAGAAAGTCAAGTACACTCCATCTACCCTCCGTTTTTCCAAAGATCCATGAGAGTTGGGAGAAGACAAGGAAGAAGATCTTGCACACTGAATGGAGAGGCGACGCAGGGGAGAAGAAGGATGCAGCCACATGCACATGCTTTTTGTCTTTAAAATTTGGCTCTAATCTCATTTCCAGCAACTTTAATCTTAACGGAAGGGGTGACACCGTTAGCTTTTTTACTTCTGTTTTGGTTTTAATTTTTTTGATGCAAAATGACGTAGTTTTGTTGGTTGACTTCAATTGCTTTGGTGTCTCAATCTTAACCATCGATATGTTGACTTCTAATCCTAGCCATTAAATTGCACTAAATGGAACTTGTGAGGCCCCATCCCAGTTTAGGACCTAGGTGAGCAGCTAGATGGTTTTTCCAACTGTTAGAGAGGTTAGCAAGGAGTTTGGAGTTCGAAGATGAAGCCTTGAGATCCTCTCGTGTCACAAGACCAAGCCTTTCGGACTAGGTATTCATAAAGGGGGTGAGCGGGCCCAGAGGTTTGAGTATCTGAAGATGCGGGTTTTGGGCTGAGGTGAGAGAAATTTCTAGGAATAGTATGATTTTCAATTTTTTTCTGCAAATAGGGTAAGTTGGAGATAGGTTTCAGACCTATGATCTTCGCATTCGCAGAATGCGAGTTACATAAAACTCGCATTCTGCAAATGCGAGTTACATATTTTAAAAAAATGAAAATTTGCTGAAACTCGCATTCGAAGAATGCGAGTTTTAGCAAATTTTGAATTTAATAAAATGTGTGACTCGCATTTCGAGAATGCGAGTTGTATGAAACAAAAATTTCAGAATGCGTTTTGTTTCATTAAAATGCTGATGGGAAAATGCTAGTTTCGTGAATACATGTTCATTGACAAAAATCCTAGATAACATATCAAAATAAATTTCTCCGTCAAATAAGTAAACGTCTTGTACTTTGCTATTTTTTTGACCCACCAACATTTGACATTTGAAATACTACAGTTTCTTAAGTTTGTAGATTATGAGATGTTAGGAAAAATTGATAGATGTCGAACATATGCAATTATAAATAAGAACAGGTAGCGAGGCTTTGGAGAAAAAGAAATGAAGGAAGAAAGAAAGAAATAAAGGAAGAAAGAAAGAAAGGAAAGAAAACGATAGGAATTAGGGTTTTATATTTTTGGAATTACAAATGAGAACAGGTTGCAGGCCTTTTATTTTTTTGAAATAACAACAGTAGTGAGTTTTGGTATTGAAGGGAAAGGAATTTGTTATCTCTTTTTTGGCGAGGCACAAAGTTAGTCGTGGGCACGCCTAAATAACGCCAACCTTCGAAACCCTAAGACGCTAAAGAAATAAATTCTAAAAACGTACACCCTAAACTATGAATAAGCCCTACAGCCCTAAACGCGTAAACCCTGGAAGCCGAAACCCTAAACCCTCCAACCCTAAAACTATAAACCCTACAACTTGAACGTATATTCGCTCGTGTCAAGCGTTTTTTAATCATGGACTGTAAATTTCATCGTAGAAATGATGACTATCCTGATGGCCATTAAACTGTCGAACGTAGTATGGCTGTGTTAGAACTTGTATATTTTGAAATTATGAAATACTTTGTCTGTATCTGAACTAAATATTTTGCATGCGCAATTTAAACAGATTTGGGTTGTTTAAGTTTTTCATATTAATAGATAATTTATCATTTACATCTGAATTAGTAGTATGACATATTTCTTTGTAGGTTCAGGTATTAAACAATTCGTAGACATCTTATGCATTGTTAAAGTCAATTGGCTTAGACATCTTAGGGTTTAAGGGTCGCAGTACGGGCAAAATTGAATTAATTTCTGGTTTCCGGTGATCACCTATTACACGTTTGAAACATAATGTGTAACGTTATTGTCAGTTAGGTTCATGTAAACCATAAACTTGTACCTAATTTTGATACGTATTTGTAAGCACTCTTTTTGTCATTTTTGTAGACGGTAGGGTTGAAAATACCCTAACTCACAACTTCGCCTCCATATTGCATATGGATTTCCTAGTTATGTTAGCGCCGTGAGAGTAGTTAACAATGTTATCTGTACAAAATTCAGAATTTTTTGTCAACGTCCTTTTAGCAAATTCGCTAATAATATTTTAGGCATGTGAGGCTAGGGTGTAGAAATTTGGCCGAGCGAGTCGACACCAATTCGAGGTCAGCGCATGTTGGTAGTATCTTAAAACTGTCGTAGATGGTTACCTTTAGGTGTGAGCAAAGGAAAAAAACATGTAGCACCAACTTTGCAGTAACGGGAAAAAACTACTCAGTCAATATAGTGTCAATGTCCTCCAAGGTGTCCACCAGTACCACACTCTCTCCGTCTCACGCGTCCCTAACTCCTGCGTGGCGGATCCGGCTGGCGGAGGCAAATGCGATGAGCGTGCCTCGTGTGCCTCCTGCTGATCGAGCAAATCCTCAGTCTGAGTCTCCATCTCTGCAGGACCGCCATGTAGATGACTGGAGGTTCCATGGTCTAGGTCCGCACTATGTGTATGTTCTTGGAACGTCACCGGTGACCGAGACGCTGTACCCGGATGCATGATCTGTGACTGGGGTGTGAGCATAGTCGATCCACCACAAAAGTGATCGGTAAACATAGCGCTGCCGCCAGCTCCTGCCTGGGGGATGTGCTCCGGTGATTGCACCCTACGACGCCTACCACCGCCATGCTGGCCTCCACCTACATTCCTAGGAGCGCCACGCCCGACGCGGGTCAACATGGCGTGCAATGCCACGTGGTATAGGTGGAGGCCGAACATCAAGACGCCTCGCCGCCCCTACATGCTGTAAACTAGCAGCTACATACTCTCTGATGGCACGGAGATGATGCCTACCCTGCTCCTCGAGTGCTGCCTCAGAATCGAGCGCCATGTAGTGAATCCGCGACATAGCATCCACCTGTTAAAAGAAAGGGCACATTAAGAAGGGCGTAAGTACAACCGCCTAGACGTACACTTAAGATCGTGTAAGGTATGCATGTATTTGTGTGTATTGGTAGTACGTTGTGAAACTTACCAGATACTCAACTCTGGCGCTATCGCCCTGAAACCCCTCGGGAATAGGAGGATGTCGGCTCGGATTTGATACGTATATAACTGTCCGCTGACGATACCACAGAAAGTAGTCATCCGATGCATAAGTAGTGTCATCAGCTGCAGTACCATCCGCCACCATCGCATGCCGATGTGTCCATGCATCAATGTAATGAACGTGTGCCAAGCTCCAATCCTGATTCTTCTTCCCACGGCGGCTAAATTTATGTAGCACGGCATTGTTCTCGGCCAGCCGTGAGTCGGGCACGAGCTGCTGCAAACCGAACTGCCGCATAACTCGATGCGGGAGATGGGGCTCGACAACCTCCCAACAAATGATGAAAGTGACAGATCTCCAAATGTCCGCCTGCGGTCTGAGATGCGGGGAGGGATGCAAGAACGTCCTCAGAGTACGGGAGCCAAACGAACTGAAAAACGAATAAAAAAGACTATGATCACCAGAGCATCAGAAATACATTGCAAAACATTAAGCAACAACGTATAGTGCAGAGCCAAACTGTCTTTTATCAGATCGAAAGTTCGCCGACAAACTTCGATCGTGCGAATAACAGTAATTAATAATTTATACAATATTGCATGCTGTTCATGGGTATTGGTAAAAGTACCTCAGTAGGACGTAAGCCAGTCAACTGGTCTCTAAGAGCTGGCAAGACATGGCGCACAACTCGATGTAGGTCGAGGCCAACATCCCACCTGTCAATTCGCACGAAAAAAATTAAATAGTGTTAGTAGTTCATTTGCGACACCGGTTGTACAGTTGAATTGCATATAATACTAGATTAGTACTCGACCTGGCTCCATAAGGCCCGGGATAATGGTCTAGTGGCCGCACACGATCAGGCCGCAATGTCGGCATCCGCTCCCACGCCCATATCTGCGTGAAAGTTAAAAAAAGGGTTATTTCGTTGTAGGTAACATGGTAAAACCCTTATCAGTTAGGATGACAACGATGCATCGGTTGCGTCATACCTGGAGAAGAAGTAACGGTCCCGAAATATCGGTAACCGCAGGAAGAGTGGCGGTGCATAGGGAGCGGTACAGGAATGCCAGGACTGCGCTCCCCCAACTGTACTCCCCTAGGGTCTCTAAATCTCGGAGAAGTGGAAGCCACATCAGGGAAAGTTTATTCCCGGACTTATCCGAGAATAAATGGCCGCCCAAAAGCAACAATATGTAAATACGTGCCCGCTGCCTAAATGTGTCGTCCGTAGCATCGGCGGGCATGCCTCTATCTAGCTCCGCGGACAAACAACTCACTCTCAGACGTCCCCCATCAAAGTCAGTCGGATCTGGGGAAAATCCTAGAAGCTCAGCACAAATGCCTCTCCACTCCTCAACAGAGTTCGCAACATCCACACCCGTAACGGGGGGTCCGTCGATGCGTAATCCCCAAATGACCTCAACATCCTGTAGAGTAACTGTGGCCTCTCCGACGGGCAGATGAAAGGTGTGTGTCTCCGGCCGCCATCTCTCTACTAAACTGGTGATCAATGCATGATCGATGTGCTGATAGCCGCATAGGAGTACACCCTCGAAACCCGCTATGCGGATGTAGTGGAGTACCTGCTCAGGTATCGGTCTGTGGTCCCAGAAAGCTTTATCGCACCGGCGGACAACGAGCTGATGGCGTGCCCGGACTAGAGTGGCGTGCACGAGGAGACAGCTGCAATGGCGGTGTAGGGTCACTAAAGCACGACATTGAATCAAGACCATGGACATGGGGGCTGTGAATGCGATGGGGTAGGCAGACTGGTTCCAAGCATACCCCATGTCACTAGCTGCGGTCTGCGGACCACAATTCCCAAATATATTTCCGCTTTCGAGGCGGGATCACGGATCTCGCCTCGGCACAGGGGAGGGGACGATGCACCCGCATTGGATCCGAACATGCATTGAATAGGGACATCATCGGGCCAACATTGTGCGCAGAGGGAACTGGGCCAAACTGCTCCTGCTCAATGTAGATTTCTGCAATATACGGATTTGTCGCACGCCACAAATCGTACATATCCTCCAACGTTTCATCATCCACAATCGGAGAAGTAGTATACACCAGGTGACCGCACGGTTGACTGACATTAATCTAAGTCCAACATCCCTTGTCCACTCCCATGTATTCATAAACTTTGTCCACTAACTCATCATACGAAACTCTACGGCGCAATTTGACGGATCGATTGCAGGTGGGAGGGAAGTAACACACTGACCCCTCACGGAACTGTATTTGCCCTCCCCAATAGAAAAATACTCGTAGTGGCCGCTCGTCAGACATGTTCCCGAATTCTGTAATCACAAAGCTAAGAGCATGATCATGGAGATGATGGTTACATCAACTTATACTAGATAGAAGCACGCAGTTACGGATAAGAGATCCAGAAAATTGGTGCATATTAAGGATTCTATTCAAAACTAAAATCTCAAAGTTGGAATGAATAAAAAATTTCGGAAGAGTACCCAAATGTCCCTGCAACCTCAAAACATTTCAGTCCTGTAATAATAGAAAGTAATGTGAAAGGAAATTACAAAAACTGCTACGGAGGGTAGGCATCATGACACGTGTCAGAATAAGGATGAAATACTAAACTGGAGTCAAAGATTGTGTGAACACAAACTTTGCAGTACGAGGACCGCAAGCAGGAAGGCCTATTGTTATAGACGAGTACTTAGTTCCAGTCGTCAGGAACGGTGGAACGCGTTTTAGCGTCGGTTTGCTTACGAGGGCAGCACGGGAAATCTAAATTCAATGGATTATGTAATAGAGGTGTAGGGTACACATGCCATCAAGCCGATGCATATGAATAAGGAATAACAACATTCCATTTAAACAACATCCCAATCGTAAGTTTTGATACAATGAGTTCGCATGGCTTCTCTAACCACGGGCCTTCCATTAGTGTAGTTCGAATATTTTGGGAAGTTCACGAGCTAAAATTCTATCCATTTTTGGCAGAGACGCATGGGTAACATGGCTAAACCCTGCTCGCATGATATCAATTTAATTACTAGCCGAATGCATTACGTGATATTCATAGGTGTATGACTACAATAGTATTATAGCTTTGTAGTGAAGTTTGAGTACAGCGCATACAAGAAAAACAAAAAATGAGATGAGAAGATTAAGGTCAACAAAATCAATTAGGGCATGCATCATTTTAACAAACAACTGCTTAGATCCGAAAAAATTGTCAATAATTCTGGGATCGAAAGTACTAACCTAGATAATAATCTGCTGGTCCACACGAGCCCCGCAAATGCACTACAGAAGCCTCCAAATGTCTAGCAGGAGCTGTGTCTGCAAATCATCCAGCATGGAGTTGTTATTTACTAGCCAATCATCCATGATGGCGTTGTTATTTTCCTTTAAAGTAAATGACAATTATTCTTTAAGCAGTTGAAAATTGGCACGTTCAACGGTGAAAGCAAATCTATAGAACTTCAGACACATTATGTACGTGAATAGCACGATAGATGTTAGTGTGTAACAATGAGGAAGAGGAACCAAGATATAATCTAACATTTTGGCAAAATGTCCACTTTAAGATTACTTAAACTCCCCGCCACCGAAGAAATATTTTTTCTAGTCAGGAACAAAGAAGAAAGGAACGAAATTATAATAGAGATTGCGTATGCCACATAACAGTATATTTTACGCCGCACCAATAAATAAAACACTCGGAAGGTTTTCAAAACTATCGTTCAGTTGCAAGAAATATGAATGTTCTCTACCTAAGGGCGAATGTTGCAAATGTATACTAGGTTTAAGGTACTAAATTAGTTCTCGTGTACCAACTTTTGGGTTTACATTTCATCTTCCTTATTTTCCGCCCCAATTGTATACTAGTTCCCTTTATGGGTCTAACCTAAACGCCAAGAACAAAGTTACGCGTAATTTCTTATGCCTTGCAGTTTTTAACAAAATTTCTGGTGAAACACGTTTAATTTTTCCTCCCCCCCTTGTAAGGAGCTTTATATATGTTATACAGCATAGTAGTCTGATTCTTAATTGTTAATTTTTTGGCAGGGAAGGCATTCTCTCCACTTCTTTAGACTGATATAACTTATACATATGCTAATAATCTACATTGCTTGTATTTGTCCATTTTGTAGGAGGGAGATAACTTACAAATGTGCTAATCAATTACATTGCTTTTATGTTTTTCGTTGTAATGTAATGTAGCTCCTTCAATTGTCTCAATTCGAAATCAAATTATATACAAAAGATTTAAAAAAAATTCGGCAGAGTCTCCCCTATACAATGACTAAAACTCCCTGCCAACAGACA
This sequence comes from Gardenia jasminoides, assembly GCA_013103745.1. Classification (NCBI taxonomy): domain Eukaryota; kingdom Viridiplantae; phylum Streptophyta; class Magnoliopsida; order Gentianales; family Rubiaceae; genus Gardenia; species Gardenia jasminoides. The sequence goes on along the minus strand of CM023100.1, from coordinate 27,707,385 downwards.
CCATTTCTTTTTTCAATAACATTGGACACATTGTCCAAATTATTTCCACATTACATAATTCAGCTTGAGCCACATACGACACAATTGCATCAGCTAATCTGTCACTCATGATTCTGATACTGAGACCAAATATAGGACAATCAAATTTAGCAAACCAAATTGAAAACATGTCCCCCCTACAAAAAACAAATGTCATCACTTCCCTTACTAACAAACTACCACATCTCACATTACTCTCACTGATATTTGTTTTCACTCATAACAAAACATAACGAACAAAAAAATTCCCAGGCACGCTCAAACCAGTATTTTTTCCACAAATGCTGTAATAAGCTGCATTTTTAATTTAACTGCAACACTGTGACCACTTCCCCCCATTTGCAAAATATCAGCATCGAGGACATGCTCAAACCAGCGGCCCGGGAGAAGATGGAACTCACCTACGCCAAGGCAATTTGATGGAGCGAAAGAACCCGCGTGGCGTCCTTTTCCGACCTCCAAGCCTTGCTTTATGGACAACTCCTCCAATTCTCTGAATGCTCCTAAATTTCGTGCACAAATAAATTACATAAACGAAAAAATTTCAGCTCCTCATCCGCTGCCCAGGGAGGCGACAGATTTTACAAAAAAGGGCAAATGCATTCATTTTCGGCTTCATCCAAACAAATGGTCAATAGGTTCTTCACCGAAGGAGGCACCGGCAATTGCAGTAGTAATTTTCGGACACTACAAATTTAAAAAAAAAAAGGAAAACAGGCCTGACTCGAGGCATAGGAAGTAATATTAAGCTTTGTGAAAAAAAATTGGAAATACTAGACATCAAGCAAAACATAGCATCAGAGCAAGACAAATTACCGAAGCACAAGCAGGAAACAACAAAATAGCTCAGCAGCAGAGACGGGAACCAAAAAAATTTTAAAAACAGAAATTAAAAAAAATAAAAAAAAAAACAAAAACAAAAACAGGACGGGCTTTTCTAGCTAAGCTATATAGCAATGTTGTTTGTTTATGCCTTTCCGGTCGAGTTTTCAGATGGCAATGGGAACAAAAAAAATGGGCAGCAGAAACGGGAACAACAAACAAAAAAAAAAACCAAAAAAACCAAAAAAACGCACCGGCAGCTTCTGGATCGGACCACAATCGCGGCTACTTGACTGCAAACACAGCTTCCTCTGCGACCGGTTGGTGGAGTGGCCAGCAACGCCGGCGCCGTTGCCGAAGATTCCGAGCCGGCACCGGTAGATTCCGCACCTTTGATCCAAAGCCTCTGCTGCAACCGCACACCACGGCCAACCTTCACCTTTTCCTTCGGTTCAGGGGCTCGCTCGTTTGCTCCGAAACGATTTCAAAGCTTTGCTGGAGGTTTTCCGTTCTGTCCCGAGTCAATTTTGCAAAATCCCCAAATACATTTCGTTTGCTTGGTTGTTCCCAGAATACCCGAAGCAGAGCCTGTTTGGTTTTGTTTCCAGTGGGACTCGCGTTGGTGAAATCACGAGTCCTACGTGGAAAATCAAATACCTTCGCCTTTTTTTTTTTCGCCCGACTTGTAATAACCTCGCATTAGGTAAATGCGAGTTCTGTTGAACTCGCATTTACCTAATGCGAATCCCCTATTTTCAGCCACTACATCCCAAGCAACCCCAGTCACAGAATGTATTTTTTTTTCCATCACAAACTGAGAATTTTCTCCTGAGGTGATGAGTCTGTTGATAAAAGGATAGGTCGGTGATCTGACGACGAGGGTGAGATGTGAAGGATCCTCGTAGAGGGAAAACGGGAAAGCCAGTTTGATTTGCTAGGGCTCTGTCAAGTCTTTTTCTAATATTGGCTGTCCCTTGGCTTCCGTTATTCCAGGTGAATTTAGGACCTAAGAAACCCACGTCATTGAGAAGGTTGTTTGCCAAGAAATTCTGAAAGTTTTTCATTTTAGGGGAGACACTTTTGAGACCTCCCATTTGTTCACCAAGATAGAGTGTTGCATTGAAATCTCCTAGAACAATCCAAGGGATTCTAGCGCTGCTAACTTTAGTAGAGTTAAAGAGAGAGAGAGAGGTCCATACCTGTTGTTGAAGGTTTGAAACGGTGTAGTTGTAAACTCCCGAGAGAAGAAAAGGTTGTGACCCAGCTTTGAGGTTAACTTTCATGTGGACCATTCGTTTACCATCGCAATGGATTTCCTGCATGTTCAAAGCATTCAGATCCCAGAGGACTTTCCAACTTGGGGATCAGACCAGACTGGACTCTGCTCTACAAAGGTTATCTACAATGAAATTCTCTCTCAGAAATTTCAACCGAATCTGCCTCCACTCAATTGGTCTAACCTCTGGAGACTTCACATCCATCCCAAACTCAAGCACTTCTTCTGGACCCTCTGCCATGACAAACTCCCAGTTGCAGCCACCCTCTATAAACACCGAAAGATTCCAGACGATACATGCACCTTATGGCTTATGCAAACTTCAAAGTGAAACCACGGAGCACTTTCTGAACCATTGTCCCATTACCCAACAACTCATTACCCTATGCCTCTCTCTTAAAAACATCACAAGTAACCCCATCATCATTCTCACAAAACCATCCCAAGTGCACCCCATAGACATGTACACAATCTGGATGTCTTGGACTGCCAGGAATAACTTTCTCTTTAACCATTAGCCGTACAATCCAGAAAGCATCATCCGTCAAGCAAATTGGTGGCACAATTCATATGGACAGAAATCCCTCAACTACCCTACCACAAAACAAGCCGCGAATATCCCTTGTTGGTCACCACCTCCACCTCAATGGTTCCTCCTAAACACGGACGGTGCCTGCCTCCCTAACCAAAACGCGGCTATAGGAGGTGTCATACGAGATCATATGGGACATTTCATAACTGGGTTTGAAATGAATATTGGAACTCACACAAACAACATGGCAGAGCTATTCGCCATCCGTGTCGGACTAGACTTAGCCATCAAACACAATATCTGTAATCTCATCATTCACACAGATAGTCAAGTAATGGTCAACTTGATTTGCAGGAATCCTCCAGCAGAGCACAAGAAAAAGAATCTAATCCAGGATTGCAAGGCCATGATGGGAAAGTTCCAAAATTGTCGCATGGAGTTCAAACCGAGAGGAAGTAACCAAGTAGCAGATGTAATGTCTAAACATGCTCTCAATCTCCCTTTTGAAAATGGTTGCATGTATTTTGACTCGCCACTACTGTATCTTTTACCTATTTTAGGAAAAGAGCAAAGTAGTTGACGTCTAATGTTGTGGGGCGATTTTTGTAATCTACACATAGCTTTATGTTTTAATCAAAGTCTACGTTTCAAAAAATAAATAAATTGAAAATTTTGTTTTTATCAAAAACCGCATCCATCAATTTCGGTTTCTTTGTTAATGAAATCTGCTATGCCTGACAAGTAAAAAAGAAAATGGAAAACAAAAAAATTTCAGAAGAAACCACAAATGAGGATTTTAGCGGCACTATTTTCAGCACAACCCACGTCAGAACCCCACTTTTGTAATGATTTTAAAATTTAACAATATTCTGAGAAATTCGCCTAAAAATTGCAATACAATAAATTGAAGAATTAATAACACTTCATCCCCTGAAAGAATAGACACACTTTAACCCCTCTCAACCTTAAATATACACATTTTATTCCCCATAGAGACTAGTCAAAATTAAAAATATGAAACAAAGAGTGCAATGGTAATATTGCTTTTTAGTCATGAGATTATGTATAACTTAGTATTAATTTCTTGCATTGCTAAAAAATATATATCTTCTCTATCATATCAATTATACAACAATATCAAATTAAAAAAAAGCTTAAACCAAAGTCTTACATTTAGTTTTTTATCCTTAAAAATTTCTTCTGTTAGTTTAAAATTCACTTTCATATACAGTCACGCTCACCTTAGTTATTCGTTTATCATTAAAAGCTCTTCGCTTTTTACAATTTTTTTTCCTTGCGGTTTACTTAAATGGTATGACACGTTACTACACTGCGTACAGTGTCGATGATCAACCACGGGTTACAATTCATTGGAAAGTAGGCCTTAAACTATCAATGCATTATTTGTTTGTATTCTGTGTAACTTTCAATACTACGGTCTTCCCACTTTATTTGGGAGTTTAGCAACTAATATTGTCCATAGACAACTAACAATTACAAATTTATAGAAAGGAATGCATGTGCAATGATTGAGTTTGTGGAATGTTTTATAAAATTTATATCTAATTAGTCAATCACGCGTAGATCACTCCATTTCACTTTCATTGCATACTAACGTATCTTAACTGGATTTAGAGTGACTATACATTTTCAATTTCTATTTTATCAGAGATATCTCTATGTTTACTACTACTTTTTTTAATACATACATACATTATACATACATACATACACACATATATGTATGTATGTATGTATGTATGTACACACACACACATATATACGTTTGTGTGTGTATACGTAATTAATTAATTATGCTGTCTCAACTATCGTGTTGCACATTTATGCCTCTTATTATTGCCAATGTTTATTATCGTTAATTACTATTTTTCTTTCCTTATTTTTCCCATCTTTTGTTTTTCTTCTAATTTGATATTGTGTGCTTCAATTGATTTTTAATATTTCCTATTTTTTTTCCTTTTACACCATGTAGGAGTTAAACCAAGTTTCTATTATCTAATTTGTTTCCTTATTAGTTTTGTATTGCTCCAATTCTAAATCCGATGGAATAGTTGATTTCGTAGTTGGTTGGAATTGTAAAACCTTAGCTATTTGGAAGTTTCGATCATTATAAATAGTTGTAGTAGAATTGCCGAGATAATTAATCAGAAAAAACATTGAGAAATAGCTTCCGAAGTTTGCCTCCTATACTTTTGTCTTCCTCTATTTCTTTCTTGTGCCGTCCCATTCGTTCGGTTGTCTATATTTATTTCCGCTGCCAATCTTTCTTTGTTTTGTGAGATTTATTCATTGATTTCCTATGGGCAAAATTTCTACAAAGTCGTACCAGAGCTTTGTGTGAGATCCTGATAAATTGAAATATGGACCAACATTATCTACAAAATTGTACCGTTTTTATCTTTGATGGTAAAAACAATTTTGAGATTTGGAGGTCGATGATGGAGAGATTTTTTAAATCCATTGAAATTTGGAATATTATCGAAACAGGATTCACGGAACCGGCAGCAAGTACGGAATTATCAAGTGACGCAGTTAAAAATTTAGAGAAGAATAGATGGATGGATCACAGGGCATTCCACTATCTTAACACCCAAGTTCAGTTACATGTGACCAAAAAATTCACACATGTAAAGCCGGCAAAAGAAGCTTGGACAATTTTAGTGAATTCCAATCGGGGTGCTGCTAATGTGAGAAGAATAAAGTTGCAGGAATTTAGGAGACAGTTTGAATTGATCCAGATGAAACCTACGAAGTCAGTTAAGGATTTCATTGACAGAATTAAAGATATTCTCAATAATATGGTGTCTAATAGTGAGAATTTGAAAGAAGTTAGAATTATTGAAAAAATCCTGCAATCTCTGACTACCAATTTTCACACCAAGAAGACGGTTGTTGAAACTACAAAGACCTTGATACCTTGACCGCTACTGAATTAGAAGGTGAATTACTGACATATGAGATATCCTTCAACCAGCAGTTATCAGATTTAGTAGAGGAGGTGTTACAAGTCAAAGTAGACCAACCAAAAGGAAAAGAGGAGGTGAATCAAAGGGGCTAGAATTTCAGAGGCAGAGGTCGTGGAGGCAGAGGTAGTTTTCATGGTCGTGGTAGAGGTAATTATTCTTACCAACCAAAAAATAATTTTAATAGGGACCAGCAAAATAATCAGCAAAGTCAAAGAAATAATTTTCAAAAGCATGATAAATCTAATATTTAGTGCTATAATTGTGGTAAGATTGGTCACTATCAGAATAAATGTTGGTCTAATAAAGAGGTACATGCTAAAGTGGTCGAAAACAGTGGTGATAAACAGGAGACTTTATTGTTTTCTAGTTCTGCAATTAACAAAGCTAAAAAAATGAATGGTTTATTGATTCTGGCTACAGTAATCATATATGTGGCAAAAAGGAGATGTTTTATGATTTGGATGAATCTTTTCACACATATGTGAGATTTGGAAATAATGAAAGGGTGCCTGTTCAAGGAAAGAGGAGAATTAAAATTATTTTGCAAAATGGCTTTTCCAATTATATATCAGATGTTTTCTATGTGCCAAGTTTATATCATAATTTGTTGAGTTTAGGACAACTTTCTGAGAAAGGTTATGATTTGCACTTTAAATATGATGATGGCACAATTAGTGACAAAAAATTAGGATTAATTGCCAAGGTAAAAATGAACTGTAGTTGCTTGTCGCCTCTGTAAGGCCCAAAGACAACCTAAGAGGGAGGTGAATTAGGTTGATTAAAATTAATCAAGTTGTAAAATCCCTTTTTCAACAACAAGAAATTTACCCTCTAACACAATAAGTTTATTAATGAAGGAACAATAGAATTCAAGAAATATAGAAGATATAAGCAATATAAGATTATAAAGTAAACTGTAAAAGGAATGAGAGTATGCACACCAATTATCTAGCAAGCTCCTCTTGAGCTTGAAAACCAATTATCAACACAAGCAACTTCAATTTGATGAAATTCAACCAGTGTTGTGTACGAGGGAAGGCTCACTTCCTCTTTGCCCCAAGCAGCACTCGGTCAAGTTAGGAAATTTGACAATCACTCTGGATAACCCTCACAAAACTACACTATTGAAGAATTCAATTACAAGTGAAAAGCTTGCACACTAGTTTACACTCCAAGAACTACAAATCTTACTAGAAGAGTATTTTCTAACTAAAATTACTCTTAAGAACTTGTATTCTCAGTGTACAAAATTTTTTTATTTTGTTCAGACAAGGGACTATTTAAAGGGGACAAAAGAGAGCATAATAAAGGCTGTCAATGAATAGAAGAAAGCTGAAGAGTCAACTAGCCATTGGAGGTATCGGACGTCCGGTACAATATTATCCGTCTGGTGCCATCGTCCGAAAGGTTATCTCAATGTTTATCGGATGGCCGATGCATTTTCTACGTCCGGTGTAGTCTGCGTCTGACACTGGTCAGAGAGCTCAAAATATTTCTTGAATTTGATCGGACGTCCGGTGCTAATGATATGCATCCGATACGAGTGTCCGATACTCCCTCTGTCTATCGAACGTCCAGTGCTGAGTGTCCGATGGAGGTTCTGCTGAGAGTCTCAACCTTTATCGGACGTCCGATACATGCTATGGAACGTCCGATAGAGTTGAGTATCCTTTGCTCCTTCTTGATGGAGTTTTCCATTTGCACCAATAAACTGAGCTACCATATTTCTCAATGGAAGATATTAGATTGAATTATTCAATTGTTTTGTAATTGTCAAAATTCGGGATCAAGATTTACACCATCTTTCTCTTAACTGTGGTGATTTACGTTGCTTTAATTCCATGAATTGTGATGATTCTTGGTTATGACATATGCGTTTTGGGCACCAGAATTTTGGAAGTTTGAAATTTCTTGCAAGAAAGAATTTGGTTCTTAGGTTGCCTTATATTGATTTTCTTGACAAGAAATGTTTGTATTTTAGGAAAGAAGCATAGAGAACCTTTTTCAAAAGGCAAGGCTTGGAGGGCCAGTCGACCACTGGAGTTGATTCATTCAGATTTGTGCACAGTTGAAGGTCCTTCTCATGGTGGTAGTAAGTATTTTATTACCTTTATTGATGATTTCAGTAGAAAAACCGCGGTATATTTTTTGAGAAATAAATCTGATGCATGTGATATGTTTAAAAAGTTCAAGTATTATGTGGAGAAGTAGAGTGGCTATTTTATCAAAATTTTGAGAACTGACAGAGGCATTGAATATCTTGTTTGTGATGATTATTTGGTGAAAAATGGTATAAAACATCAATTGACAGCCAGATATACACCTCAGCAGAATGGTGTGGCAGAAAGAAAGAATAGAACCGTGATGGATATGGTGAGATCTATGATGCACTCCAAAGGTATCCCTAAATTCTTTTGGGTAGAAGTTGTGTCTTGTGCTATTTATGTGTTGAATAGGTGTCCTACTAGGTGCAATTTTGGAAAAAACGCCACAGGAGATTTGGACTGGTATGAAATCTGATATTTCTCACTTGAAACTATTTGGTTGCCTTGCGTATGCTCATGTTCCGGATCATTTAAGGAAGAAATTGGATGATAAGGCTGAAAAGTGTATTTTCATTGGCTATAGTCATGAGACCAAGGAATACAAGTTGTTCAATCCAGATACAGGAAAAGTGATTATCAGTAGGGATGTGACATTTGATGAACATAGTGCTTGGGATTGGTCCAGGAAAAATCCTGAGACATCGCCAAAACATTCATTTATTCCTCCAGTCATAGGAATAAGTTCTAGTAAGTAGCCAGTGGAGCAAGTTGTGCAATCTCACGATGTTCCCTCAACTTCCACTACGCAGGTTGAGACATCCAGTCGACCACAGAGAGAGGATGCCGACCCGATACGATGACTATGTTGTTGGTACAAATGATAATTTATCTGATGAAGATATTGTGAATTTTACTCTTTTTGCAGATTGTGATCCCGTCTCGTTTGAGGAAGCTGCCAAAGATGAACGTTGGGTTCATGCAACGGATGAATAAATTCATGTCATTGAGAAAAATAATACATGGGAGTTGACTACGCTTCCACCTGAGAAAAAGTCAATTGGAGTGAAGTGGGTATACAAGACCACATATAAGCCAACAGAAGAGGTGGATAGCTATAAAGCAAGATTGGTTGTCAAAGGTTATAAGCAGAAAGCAGGTATTGATTATTTCAAAATTTTTGCACCAGTTGCCAGATTTGATACTATTCGTATGATTGTCTCACTTGCTGCCACTAATTGTTGGAAAATATTTCAAATAGATGTGAAATCTACCTTCTTGAATGGTTTTCTTGAAGAAGAGGTATATGTTGAGTAGCCTGCAGGTTATGTTAAAAAGGGTAAAGAGGATAAAGTTTATAGATTGAAGAAGGCACTGTATGGATTGAAACAAGCTCCTAGAGCTTGGTACACTCGCATTGATACTTATTTTATTGATCATAGTTTTCTGAGATGCCCATATGAACATACTCTATACATCAAATTCAATCCTGGAGGAGATGTTCTTATTGTATGTTTGTATGTGGATGACTTGATATTCACTGGCAACAATCCCAAACTAATTTCTGAATTCAGGTAGGCTATGATCAGTCATTTTGAGATGACAGATTTGGGATTGATGTCTTATATTCTTGGAATTGAGGTTCATCAATTGGATGGTGGAATATTTATTTCATAAAGAAAGTACGCAGGTGATATTTTGAAGAAGTTTAAGCTGGACGTGACTAAACCTATGATGACCCCGGTTGAAGAAAATTTGAGGTTAACCAAAGATGGCACTGGTGATTTTGTTGATGCTCCGTACTTCAGGAGATTGGTGGGGAGTCTCAGGTATTTAACTTCTACAAGACCTGACATTACCTATGGAGTTGGTTTGATTAGTAAATTCATGAAATCTCCACGCCACCCATTTGCAAGCTGTCAAAAGAATTTTGAGATATGTTCAAGGTACGTAGTCTGATGGTATATTTTATTCAGCTTCACATAGTAGCAGTCTTGTTGGATATACTGATAATGATTGGGCTGGTGACACAATGCAAAGGAGGAGCACTTCTGGTTATGTCTTTCATTTGGGTTCTAGCATATTTTCTTGGTCTTTTAAGAAACAGTAGGTGGTTGCTTTATTCACAATAGAGGCGGAATATATGGCTGTTGCGAGTAGTGCTACTCAAGCACTTTGGTTGAGGAGAATGCTTGAATTTCTACAACACAAGCAAGATGGTCCTACCAAGATATTTTGTGATAACATGTCTGCCATTAAGTTGACAAAGAATCCAGTTTTTCATGGGCACAGCAAGCACATTGATATTAAGTATCATTTTATTTGTGAGTTAGTTCAAGATCAAGAGATTGTTGTTGATTATTGTAGAAGTGAAGATCAAGTAGCTGATATTTTGACAAAGCCACTCAAGTTGGAGGTGTTCATGAAGTTGAAGAAGATGCTCAGCATGATGAAATTTGAAAACTTGGTTTAAGGGAGGCAATGTAGGAGTTAAACCAAGTTTCTATTATCTAATTAGTTTCCTTATTAGTTTTGTATTGCTCCGATTCTAAATCCGATGGAGTAGTTGATTCCGTAGTTGGTTGGAATTCTAAAACCTTAGCTATTTGGAAGTTTCGATCATTATAAATAGTTGTAGTAGCAGTGCTGAGATAATTAATCAGAAAAGGCATTGAGAAATAGCTTCCGAAGTTTGCCTCCTATACTTTTGTCTTCCTCTGTTTCTTTCTTGTGCCGTCCCGTTCGTTCGCTTGTCTATATTTATTTCCGCTGCCAATCTTTCTTTGTTTTGTGAGATTTATTCATTGATTTCCTGTGAGCAAATTTTCTACACACCAACTTCATTTCATTTGCCTAAATCACTGACTTTTTATAATGTTATTTTTCCTATCCCTAAACAAAACACACACAATTTTAATTTATTATTACTTTCCAACCCGCAACTTTATTACACCATCATTCCCTTCACAAAATTGTCCGTTCATGCCCAATAGATTGGGTGCTATTCTTGATCTACTTTACAGTCTGGCCCCTCGTATTGTATTGCATTATATTTGTCGGATTAGTCCACCATGAACCAATCATATCTTGTTTGGGTTAAAAGTAGTAAACGCGCCCTCACATTTGGTGTCTTTTAACAGTTCACCCCTCCTAACGTCATTATTATTATTATTATTATTATTGCAATTTGCCCCTTCTGTTGAACCACATCAGCTTTTATCATTTAAAAATGTCGAAAGATTTAATTTTGCCCTTATCTCTATTGTCTCCATTTTTTCTTTTCCTACCCAAGTTTCTCATATTACCTACATTTGGCCATGCAAATTTTTTTTTTTAGGAAATCAAGAACCAAGTTTCCAAATCCACTTCTATTAAGAAAAATTCTAACCATGTTAAGTAATTTTGACACTTTGTTATTTTTAAATTTTTTAGGCATGTCGTTGTTAAATTTATTCCTCCTCAAATTAACATCAAATAAGTACAGGTGAAAAATAGATGTGGTAAAGTATCTCTGATACACATGTCGTGGACATTTGAAATTTTGATATATTTTTTAACAGTTATGTAGTATTAATTTTTTGTAATTATTTTATGTGTATTCTTTTACATGAATTGATTTTACTTTAAATTTTACAATAGGTATTAAGGGCATGTAAGTTTTTAAGTGGTTAGATCTCATTTTGCAAAACTTATCCCTAAATGAAAATATTACATCTTTCTTCAAAATATTGTTTCTACTAATTATTATTCTGAGGTAATGAATGTGTTTTTGATAAATCATTAGTATTGATCGTCAGTCAAGGATAAAAATATAGCGTTAGAGCCAAAGTGCAAATGAAATCAAACATTAGGAGAATTTAATGCCTTTAATCCATAGTGTTTTCTGTTTTAGCTTTTCACGCAAAGCTTCAGGCAAATAATTCCTAGCTGCGCGTCAGCCTTCCATGCGCAGATTCCCTAGCATGCGTCTGTATTAATGAGTTTCAACGGGTGTCAAAGCATTTGGAAGTGAAGTGTTTTAGGTGTTTTTATAAAACTCTACTGTAGTTTAATGTAGAAGTTGTAGAAAAAACTTTTGAAAGTGAAACTTTTTGCATGTTTTGGGGTGGTATATTAAAAAATTTAGGAGTTTTTAGAAAGCTTCTGTGGCAAAAGTAGAAAATAAATAAGTTTTATACAAATTTGCTAAAAAATTTAAGCTAAATCTTTAGAAGTTTTTGAATAGTTCTTGTAGTTAAAGTAGAAAATAAATAAGTTTTATATAAAATTATTAAAAACTTGAGTTTCCAAACAGGTTCGTCGAATCGTTCCTACCGTAGATAGTTCCCTCCAACACTAGTGCAGAGAAAATGTTCTGTCTATAAAATTGGGGTCCTTAGCAGATCACTCTCATTGCAGAGATTCTTGTGACCAAGCGACGCAAGGATGGCACGTTGTCATTTAAGGTGGGGTAAAGTACAAAAAAGTCTCCTATGGTTAAGTGAACTTATAAAAAAAGTCCCCTATAGCTTTAAAACATACACTTCGATATCTCATAATTTAAACTAATTTTAAAAAATAACAAAAATTATCTAGATTAACGAGTTTGAGATATATGGGCCTCTCTTGCGAGTATTTGTACTAGAAACAAACAAATTTTTAGTTGATATACCTATTATACCTCTAAAGTGAAATAAAAGATTAAAATGCAAAAAAAAAAAAAAAGAACCTTGTGGTTAAGCAAACTTATAAATAATAAAAAAAAAGCCCCGTATGACTTCAATTCATACAATCCGGTATCTCAAGATTTGAACTAATATGACAAATCAAACAAAAGTCATTTAAATTAACAAGTTTGAAGGAGATTGACATGGAAAATAATTTTTAAATCAAAATTGTAGCTAATCCACCTATTAAACCCTATAGAGCTCATAAAATTCTCAAAAACAATCCAAAACTTCCAAAATACAAATCACCTTATTTCTATACATAAAATAACTAAATAGAAATTTCCAAATACAACTCACTTTATTTCTATTCACAAAATAAATAAATAAAAACTCCCAAATACAACTCATCTTATTTGTATACATAAAATAAATAAATAAAAGTTCCTAAATAAACTCACCCTATTTCTATATATAAAAATAAATAAATAAAAGTAAAAATACCACTCTTATCTCGTTTTCCACCACTCTCCACCTCTTGCCACTACAACTATCCACCTCTTGCCACTACCACTCTCCACCTTCCACCGCCAACTTGCGCTCAAGATTGCCTCTTTCTCGCACCACCATCTCGTGACCAAATCGCCCCTTCCTCGTACCCTCTCCCTTCCGTCCTACGATAAATCTGGTCCCGAGAAGGAGATAAGGAGGTGGGAAAAGGGGCTGCAACAAAAAGAAAAGGGGGTTGCAGGAGAGGAAAAGGAGAAAAGGAGCGGAAAAGAAGAGGAAGAACAAGGAGAAAGATCGGGGTTATGATAAAGGGAAGTGTGGCTGTAGAAGATAGAGAATGGTGGTGGTAGCAATAGGTAATCATAGGAGGATTTCTGTAAGTTGATTTAACCATGGGGGATTTTTTCATATATTTGCTTAAACAATATGGTTGTTAGAAGGTCATTTTTTACTTATATAGGGGTGATTATGTCATTTTACATACTTTCATTAGTTTTGACAATTTCCATTACCGAGGGATCGAAATGTATGATTCGAAATCATAAGGAACTTTTCTATAAGTTAGGTTAACTATAGGAAATTTTTCTATATTTTACGTTTAAAGGTAAATTCAGGGTTTTATTGTTACCGAGGCATTAATTGCTAGATGATGAGGATGACCTTTCAGTAGCCGTCTTTGGAAGTGACTCCAGTGTTGTAGGCAGGTTTCTTTGTCTTGATGATATTATGTGGTTGTTTACCAAGGATCTAGGACAGCAACTATCCAATTTTTTTTTTTTTTTGTCTGAGCAGCAACCATCCAATGGTGTAAGAATTTTTTAACATATTGTAATTTACTATAAACCAAATGTATACATTTATAACAGATATATTATATTCGAGTGTTGTTCATGTATGCGCTTATTTTATTACTATGTCAGAATTATGTGGTGTTGCTTCCACCATACATTTTGAATTTTGGCATTGTTGGCTCGTTGTGAGCCATTAAACCCTCCCTGCCTAGACACGTTTACCAAAAAGTAGCTCACTTTTGCGATCTAATTTCACTTTGTGCCCCTTGAAAGAAGAACATGTATCTACCTAAATCAACCCCAAATATGCTAAAGGATAATCATCTTCAAAAGTTTGGAACCCATCAGTTAGTTGGATAGGATCTACTCATGCATACCAGAATCTTTTCACTTCCTGATGAGGTTATCCGACAAGGACTAGGAAGCCAAAAACCCAAAGTTTCTTCGTAGCTCACTCTTAGGTTAAGAAGAACAACAAGAAGAAGAGGAAGAAGAAGAGGAAGAGAAGGAGGAGGAGGAGGAGAAGGAGGAGGAGGGAAAGCATCTCTATAATCCCTCTATAATCCCCTTACCCCATGTTTGGTATATGGGAATGACCTGAAATGAAAAAATCTTTCCAACTTGTTCATTCTATTCTATCATTTGATATGGTTCATTTAAATTGGAAATCCCTTTCCTTTTGGAATGGTCATTCTAACTTTTTACTGAAATCCTATTTCTCAAAAAAATTTGGGGAAAACTCTTTCCATTTTCATCCTAAAATGTCAAAATAGAAGGATGTCAAATTTATCCTCATAAATTTTTTGTGCTTTGTCTTGATATCTTGGGCAATTTTTACATTCAATTAGTATTTGAATGTAATTTTTCATAATAATTAATTTTTCTTGTAATTAAAATAAATTTTCTTTTATACTAAGAAACAAATGTTTTAAGATATTTTATTTTTTGACTTTTGAACAATTGTGCAAGAATTTTCTTGAATCTAATCAAAATTGAAACTAGATTAAAAAACAATTATAACGATTTGACTTCATGTAATTTATATTTTACGTTGTTAATTATAATTTCTAGGAAATAAAAGATTTTAACTTAGAAATCTATATATTAAAATGAATCAAATATTACAATTGAAAAATTTTGATATCAATTCTCATTTAGTTTTGAAGTAAAAATATCAAAATTTTATATAACTAGACAAACACTCTTATAGAACAAAGAACAAATAAAAAATAATTGTAGCGGCCCCACGACTCCCAAGGCGAACCCTGAGAACCGCGGCCACCGGCCTAGCTCACGCCAGGACTCAATCGATCAGTTTAGTCAACTCAAAAATTTCTCAATGCAGCTATATAGTTCAAACTAAAATTCAACATCAACCATCTAGGATACACAATTCCTAGGCAATGTTAACCAAAAGGATTTCAACATCATTAGTCTTAACAAGGGTAAAGGTTACAACCAACAAAATCCAACAGCTCTCAAATTCTCTGCTCGAGTCAAACCTGGAATCCTGGGAGGGAAAAATATATGGGGTGAGCTTCACAAGCCCAATGAGAATCCCAACACATAACAATTATCACATTCGCAGAGCATGCTTTCACTTAATCAATCATATAAGGAAAAATTTTCACAACAGCATTTTCCTTCAAGAATTTCATGAAACATTGAATTTCAATATCACATTGGAAAGCATCAATAACATTCATTGTGGAAGGATATATTGCTTCCATGTTGTTCAATAGCACGTCTTTGACTGCTCCCCACTCTCCAACCCCTTACTCCGACTTCGGGCCCGACAACCAACATTCATTGGGTGGTGTACACTCGAGGTAACCTTTCATTTCATTCCCTGTGGTCCGACGCATCCAAAGCCCAATTGCTAGCTCGGAATAAGCCGACTCGCCTGAGTTTGGGATCCCGGCCAGCTAATTATGCACATTCGCAAGGCTTATCACTCATGCACATTTGACAGGCACATACACAATTATGGCACTTCGAAATCATTTGTAAAGTGAGAGGGTCAGTGCGATAAAGTACACACACGATCTCCTCCTTTTGATCAATGGTTTTGAATAATTCAACCATGGCATTATATACTATTCAACATTAACACGTTAATTGGCAAATAACACTTAGTAATTACGTGCTTCAATCAACAAGTAACATTTAACAACAAATACAATTCCAACATATGGCACATTTCAAACAAGCATGTTCTCATTACTTTAATAAAACATTTAACAACAATTTGGAACCCTCACCTTAACTAGGGCAAAGTTGTGTCGAAGGTTTCGATGTCCACGCCCCGACTTGGTCACCCAATCGATCCCTGAGTAAATATAATTTAACTTTTAATTATTAAAATCAATTTTGACCAATTCACTTCTGTTATAAGAAAGTAGTTTTTTTTTTTTTTAACTAACGAGTAATTATCATATCACTATGGCGATATGAACCTTGGTAATTGAAGTCCTGAAAAGAAATATATTTTAGGTCAAAACACGTAAGTGTGAAAACTTGGAAATTCCGAGGATTTGAAGAAAATAAACTATCTTTTAAAAGATTTCAATAATGGGATGTATTAAGATGGAAAATTTGGTAGGGTTTTGTATACAATTTGCTAAGGGTTTTGAGGTCATTTGTCGTCGAAAAATAATTTTCGTGAGGTTCATTTAGAAGAACATGACTTTGAATTTTGCTCGTTTGGGTTTTTGTGGGTACAATTCCCTTACGGAATTTTAAACGAGTCAAGTTTTAGAAAAAAAATCAAGTTTGTTTGCACAGTAAATTTCTTGATCGAGGGTTTCAAAAGGTTTGCATGAGAAACCCCAATGTTCTCGGTTTTTGCACAAGTTAAGTTGGAAATCTTGTTTGTGAATTTGTACGGTTTCATAACAATAGGAAAACGAAATTTTCTTTCAGAAAACATTAGAACTGCTTTTGGTTCAAAATCCATCAAACTTGTCCTTAAAAGTTTGAACTCAATTCCAGAATTTTCAGGTTGGGTTTTCACGATATTCATTTGCTTGCTATGATGTCTAGAAGATTTAACTACAAGGTCGTCAACCATTTTTTTTGATGGTATTGGAAGAAGAGGGAAAGAGATTTTGATTTTATTTGTTTTGAAAATGAAAGGGAAAGGGTCATGGACTATAAAATGACGGTTTGGACCCAAAACAAAAAGTCTAGAAAAGGGTTTTAGAAAAGTTGAGTCGCCACTTGGTATGGAGTTTAGGTGTACCAAGTCACCAAAAAGATTTAATTAATGAAAATAAAGAAAACCCTTTTAGACTCCGTGTCTTTGAAAAAAACTAGAGAAAAGGTTCTGGTCAGCGGTTGAAAGAAGGGAAGGCAAAGATTGATGTTACTGCCTCTAAGGCACCCTTCTAACCTAGCCAAAGCTAGTTGCAAGATTTAGTTGAGAATTTCCTATTTTCTAACTTTAAAATTTATCACATTTGATGTTGTCTATATGGATGCAAAACCTAGACCTAATGTTGGATCGAGAGGGGTAAAATGTCTCCTTGAGGTGTGATTGGAATTGATCACATTAGTTGTGTCATCCACTTTTGATCCCTCGAGGAGGTCACGAAAAAATGCAAATGATGAGACTCGAATGAACGGAAAGTAGGATTTTCAAAAAAAAAAAAATGCAATTTTTATAAAGTATCAAGAGAAAAGAAGTTGGATTTTTGAAAGGATCAATTCTAAATGCAAAAAGATCTTAAATTTCCAAAAAGATGCAATTTTTAAGAAAAGTGGCTTTTTAACTTTAAATTGCTAAAATATGAAGAAGAAAGTTGATTTTTTAAAGAATGAATTTGATAGAGTTTAAAATAATGCACATGTATCCCAAAGAGGAATAATGCAATATAATGGGTGCGGGGACTAAGTTCGTGACTTTGAATCTTCCTTTCATAGAAGGAAATAAAAGCTGCTAAGGCTAGGAAGCCATACCGCTCTTTTCCCTAATTCAAAGGGTAATGCCTTAAATGCACTAATCTAATAAGAAGAAAACTAAATGAGATGTCTCGATAATGGATGGGGAATAGTGACATGCAAAATGGGAAAGAAACTCTAAAAGTGGAAAGTGTGTGAAATTTGTATCTAATGCATGAAGGCGCTATAAGGGTCTAGCATTGACTAGCCCTCGTCAAAGGGTTCTCACTAACATTGGATTAGTGAGAAATTGAATGGGAAGGCCACAACTAGCATTGGACTAGTGTGGTGACGTCAATATATTTACACAATAATCATGTCGACATGATAATAAAGCAAATAAACACATAAAACACATAAACACATAACACATAGGCATAATGTCTAGATGCAAGACCCTAGGAAAGCAAGTAAACACATAATCATGCAAGCATGCAAAATAAGCATATAAAAACTAATTATTACATTGGGGGAAACCTAAATACATTCTAAGGGAAGAAATTCGAAATAATAATCTAACTATTACATCTTCTAGAATAAATACACTTTTTGCCAAATTAAACCTATCTATTACAACTTGGCATCCAAGGCCTCCAAATGATTTACTCAAAAATTAAATGACATAAATAAAGACTAGACATGAATAAAAGGCAAAGGAAAACTTAATTTAAAACACATGCAAGATCATGCAAAAACACATAATGAACACATAATAGGGGAAAGAAGTTACCATCCCTTGATGTGAGGCCTTAATTGAATCCTTAAGTGATGGGAATGATTATCTAAGACTCAATGTCAACAAAAGGGATCAAGGTACCAATTTAAAGGAAAAATCAATCAAAATTCAAGAAAAGGGTATCTAAACAGATTCTGCAAGCAAACAGATAATAATAGGAAGTAGAGTAAGATTCTGGAACAAAAGAGCATGAAATATCAACGTAATACAAAAACGAGAGGTTACGCTGACCGAACGCTGACGTAACCGCAACACATTCAAGCATGTGCAAAAAATCAAAGACTAGAGAGGAAACGCGGACCGGAAACGCGGACTCAGCCGCGTAACCAGCCGCGTTTCTTCCCATCTTCAAAATATCGAAGATTGCTTCCAGTTTTCGACAATATCACAAACAAAATCCTCGAGGCAAAGGGATCTATTTAAAGCATCAAATATCAGCATTCAGATCATGTCAAAACAAACTAAAATTGAATAAGGCCAAATCTTAAGCATCAAAGATCATCAAATAGGCAAAAGGGGAAGAGAAGAACTGCCGATAGAAACGAGGATCAGCTGGACCGGCCTGCTGTAATGCCCGCTTTCTTCACATCTTCAATATTCAACCAAACGCTGATCGCTACGCGAAGCTTGTCCACGCAGAGGTCCGCTTCTTCACAACTTCAAACATTCAGGAACGCTGACCGTTACGAACTAGTCCGCTGTAGTGGTCCGCGTTCTTCACATCTTCAAACGTGAAGAACATTTTTCCGAAATTTCTCGAATCACAACAAAGATCATCACGTAAGCATCAAACGCCTAATTTTAAACGTAAAACCAATCTACTAGCCCTACCAAGGCCTTATAAACACAACATGCTCATATAACAGCTGATAATCATCATCAAATATCCCAAAATAAAAGAAAACTACTCAAGACCTTGGTTCCACCAAAAGGCCCAAAATCGATAATTTTACGATCAAAACAAGAATAAGGTATAAGTATGCTACCCGAACCTAAGCTTTGAATTTAAACCGAGGAAAGAGGCTGAATTTCCAAGAATAAGCTCCTCAAGTGTCAAACCCTAGCTTTTCTTTTTTCTTTCTTTTCCTTTTTTTCTCTAGTTTCCACCGCTTTTTCTGCTTTTCTCTCAAAGCTCTCCTAATTCCTCTTTTCTCTCGATTTCCAACCTTCTTTCTAAACCCTAATCTAGGCTATTTATAGCCACCCAAACCTAGAACTATGGTTTTGATGTTCTTGGGATGAGGTGAGCTAATCTTGAACGTTAGATCGCTTGTTAGGGTTTAGTGAGTTGGGGAATGTTTAAATAGGTTTTTATCGCTCAAGCATCGAAAATACAATGAAAAGGTGATCCAAGCTTCGAAAATCCGCCATTTTTTTTTCGCTCGATCGTTACGCTGACTAGTTACGCTGACCCACCCGTGAATCGTCCGCTTTTATGACTTTGACTTTTTTTTTTTTAAGAAAACCTACAAAAGAGAAAATGTATTAGAAAATTCAAAAATAAATAACTAATCATTAACAGATAAAAACATAGGAAAACAAATGAAATAGTCAAAATTTGGTGTCTACAGCTTGCCCCTCTTTGTCTGAGTTTCGAAGAAACTCTAGACAAAGACGTAGACACCAAATGCTTACCTGGTTTTGCTGGTTGTATCTGAACCACAGCAGGAATATTAGATTGCCAACTTTCAAACTAAACAAGTATAATGTGACCGAACTCGCATAGAGTTGCCTACGTATCTCGCCATGAGAATCAGGTCAAACGTAGTTCCAAGCAAATGAACTATGATGAAATGAATACTGAATCTTGTAAAATTCGAGAACGGAGATAGAAGGGTGGAGGTGAGACTCACCAACAGAATTTAAATTTTGAAGAAGGGATAGAAGAAACGGAGGTCGAGACTCACCAACGTGAATTTAAATATCAAGAACGGAGATAGAAATGAGGCTGAGACTCACCAACAGAAATTTAAATTTGAAGAACGGGAGATAGAAGGGTGCCCGGCGGAGGCTGAGACTCACCAACAGAAATTTAAATTTGAAGAACGGGAGATAGAAGGTGTTCTGGAGGTCGAGACTCACCAACAGAATTTAAATATCAAGAACTGAGATAGAAGGGTGTTCTACGGAGGTGAGACTCACCAACGTAAATTTAAATTTGAAGAACTGGAGATAGAAGGGTGTTCTGAGTCGAGACTCACCAACGTAAATTTAAATTTGAAGAAGGGATAGAAGAATGGAGGTCGAGACTCACCAACGTAAATTTAAATTTGAAGAAGGGATAGAAGGGTTGCTGAGGTCGAGACTCACCAAATGTAAATTTAAATTGAAGATAGAAGGGATAGGTCGAGACTCACCAAATAAATTTAAATTTGAAGAACGGGGATAGAAGGGTGCCCGGCGAGGGTCGAGACAGCAGCCAACAGAAATTTAAATTGAAGCAGGGGGATAGAAGGGTGTCTACGGAAGGTCGGAGAACAAACAAATTTAAATTGGAAGGGATAGAAGGCGAGGTCGAGACAGCACCAACGTAAATTTAAATTCTTTCCAAATTTAGACTATTCAAGGATTGACCCAAGCCCGAATGACTAGACGGAAAATGCAAATATGCTATTCGGGATTGAATCAATGATTAAACATACTATTCAAATGGATTGGACCCATCAATGACTAAAATAAACTCTTCAAATGGATTGGACCCAGCCCGAATGACTAAAAAACTATTCAAATGGATTGGACCCAGCCCGAATGACTAAACATAACATTCAAAGGGGATTGGACCCGAAGCCCGAATGACTAAACATAATGAGGATTGGACCCAGCCCAATGATTAGAAAAACTATTCTGGATTGGACCCCGAATGACTAAAATAAACTCTTCAAATGGATTGGACCCAGCCCGAATGACTAAAAAAACTATTCGGATTGACCCGAGCCCGAATGACTAAACATAGTGGGATTGGACCCGGAAGCCTCGAATGACTAAACATACTATTCGGATTGGACCCGAGAATGATTAGAAAAACTATTCGGGATTGGACCCAGCCCGAATGACTAAAATAAACTATTCAAATGGATTGGACCCAAGCTCAATGACTAGATGAAACTATTCTGTGGGATTGGACCCAAGCCTGAATGACTAGATAAAAACATAAATGCTAGATTGCCAGACTTTGAAAAATAAAACACAAGTTGTTCAAACAAGATCACTGTAAAATGCCAGTAATGGTGCACTCGATGAAATGGTGCAATTCTGATTTTTGATTTTCTTGACTTGAAAAGCAAGTGATTGATAGGAACAATGACTTTTTCTTCTCTTCTTTTTTTTTTTTTTTTTTTTCTTTTCTCTTCTTTTTTTTTTCTTTTTCTTTTTCTTTTTTTTTTTCCTCTTTTTTTTTTTCAAGAATTGATGGATTTTGGAAAATTGAAGAGTGTAATTGAAATCCTTCCTCGGTTGGAACAAGTCCACATATGTTGCCATCGCCTTGATCGCAAACCTTTTCAAAAATTAATCTTGAATGCATTATCCAAAATTGGAAAGCACTTCTCTCAAAACAAAATTGCCCCAGTGTCAACTGAATCGTTAACCCTGCAAAAGTCATGAAATATTAACCAATTAGTCCATGGAAATTCAATTCCTCTACTTTTTTTTTTTTTTTTTTCATAAAGTGTAAAAAACTCTTGTGATCACAGCTGTTGACCATTGAATGACTAAAACGTATGAAAATCATGCAATGAACACATTCATGAGATACTTATGCTTATGAAGCATTGCTTGTTCTCAAGTGATAGGGAATATTCATCAAAAGCAAGTTATGGGATTGAAATAAACCATGTGATCCTGGAAATCCAAATCCTCATAAACCAGGCAAAACATTATTATGCAATTATTCAATTTGCATCAAGTACTCATAATGTCAAGTAAAAGAAAGACAATTATACCTCAATTTTAAACAATTCAAACTTGATTTCTCACTTTCACCAAATTTTGCAATCAAACGACTCATATAGTCAATTCAAGCTTGCCTTTTCCACGCTTTTTCAAATTCTACCGCTAAAAGGATTTCATCAAGCACATTCTTATTCAAATTGCAATAATGTCTTTTGACGCCTAAAATCAACACTTTAGGTGAAGACCCTGTTACTCGACATATGCCTTCTTGCTCAAATAGTAAAATGTCTTTGACGCGGAAAATCAACACTTTTAGGTGAAGATTCCGGTGCTACTCAACATTTTACTTTTTCAAACCGCTTTGCATACTCATAATTCAAGCAACCGCTTTACTAAAGTTAACATTTTAGATGCTAAACCTCCGTTACTTAGTACTAGAATCATTGAGTAGAACTTTGATTCTCACTCTGCTCTTTTTCTTGCTTTTTCTTTCTTTCTTTTTTTCTTTCTTTTTTTTTTTTTTTTTTCACATCAATTGAAAAGGATCATTTGCCAACAATATCAATCATTTTCTTGTAAAATCCAATAAAAGAAGAAATCTCATTTAATAGGAAAAATTGAGGCATAATTTTCCCTATTTTACAAAACATACTTTCTAAAATGCCAATGTCACAATCACACAACAATTATTTCCGAGTAAGATGGAAAAAGGATTTTCAGATCACACGGCTTTATTTCGAAGGATGAAAACAATTGTAACCAAAATTGACATTTGCACCTTTTGAATCAAATTTTGAAAAACAAATCAATTTGTGAGGCAAATGTGCAATTTAGAAAGTTTTTTTTTTTTCATAAATATAAATAAGCACATAAGAGCCTAATTTAAACAAATATACACATTCTGATGCAAGCAAATGAATCAAAAGTATTTCTAACAAGCTTAAACCTATGTCTAAAAAAATAGAACACAAGATCAAACACAAAAAAGAGAAATAAAGTAAGAATAGAATAAACTGCAAATCAGGGGGCGGATCCATTGTCCCCCTCAACTCCACCCATCATGGGCATCTGACAGTTGCTCAGGAACATCGAGGCATGCCATGCTTCGTAAGAAAGGAATTTGAAAAGAACTGTGGGTTATAACACCTAGTAGTGTATGATGAAAACCCGCTTTCCCAAATTTTCCAAAAGGCACTTGTCCTTCCTCAATTTTGCAATTAATCAATCTTCAAAATGATTTAATCACACAGTCTAGACATGACTCAAAATGAAGCTGGTCTCCTCGACTTGACCGATCAGTCACTTGTCCCTGCTTCTCTGCAAAAGAAAAGAAATGGTGAAGAAATAATGATGACGCCACCGTTCTCCCCCTTTATCTCAAAATAGCCCGTAAACATGAGTTCTTGACGCCGTGAGCGGTGTCAATGAATTCTTTTGTTCACCAAAGGCAGACTGCTCGTTCGCTTGCTCAATCCATATCACCCATACCTTCATGGTAATCTAAGAGGATTGTCCTTTGATGAAAATGCCCTTTTGATGAAAATATGTGCAAAAGTTTGTGCAAAGAGACAATTTTATTTTAAAATGGCATCATGACCATAGAATGAATGCTAAACATGACATTTTAAATCAATAAAAAGCCAAATGCCAGGAAAACTATTTGAAACAAAAGCGCCGACTTGACCCCTTTGATATCATCTTCTTGAATTTACCGACGCAAGTGGAGTGCTTGATATAAGGTAAACCCCGATAAACGTAGTCACCGCTTCCCTTGTCCCATGAATTTTTCCTTCTCTTTCAGACTGTTGTTTCTCAAAACTTGCCTTAGTACCCTTTCGATTTGTAATCAAGTTGACTGATAAGGTAAAATAGACAGACTTAACTCCCAACTTTCGTCAATTTAAACATGTTTGTTAAAATGGTGGCATCAGTGAGACAATCCCTTTCGACAAGATTTAGAGGGAATGTACTTGCATCATTTGCCTTCTGATTGAGAAAGTTCTTTCCAGAAATTTTTGCAAAAAGGTGGGGGTCTATAACACTAGGCTTTTGCAAGGGATTTGAGTGTGGTGTAGAGGCAGGTTTAAAACTTGAATGCAAAAATTTTTTTTAAAATTTTTTTTTAATAAAAATTTGCCCCAGTTTGGTCCCTTTTTCTTAATTTAATTTTTTTTTTTTTCCAAAAATACAAAAATTGCCCCAGTGTGGGGTTTGTGATTCTCAAAGGGAGTTTGCTAAACAATTGACTGCTCTTTATGGGCTCAAATAAGAAAACTGGGTTGAAGTGTTTAAACAAAAGGAAAAGAATGTTGGCTTTTCACCACCTTTTGCCATTTCTAAAGAAAACTTTGCTCAATCATATGAAAAATCTTTACACATGTCCAATTGATTGGTTGAGGAAAAGTCTGTCCATTCATCTCCATGAGAACCACCGCCTCCTGTAGCACCTTTGAATAATGAACGGCCTTGCCAATTGGAGCTAATTTCCTTAGTTTCTTCTTGTATCGAAGGATTCGCTTCAAAACCTTGTCCTCCACTTCAACCTGCAAGGAGGTCTAACTTTCTTGTTATAAGTCTCGAGCCATCCTTGGTAACATTGCCCATGACAAATGGCATTCAACCTTCTTTCATCGATCAAAGACAGCTGTTGTGACGCTGTTTGGTCCATTCAGCTTCTTCCCACCGAAGCTTCCATTAGAACGCCAAAGATGGGTTTTAACTTCAGCAGGTAATACCGCTTCCATCCCATACATGAGAGAGTAAGGTGTTGCCCCAATAGAAATCCTGATTGCAATTCTCCATGCCAAAAGGGTAGTTTCTCATGCCAATCTCTGTGTTTGATCATCTTGCAAATGATGATATCCAAGTTCATGAGATATCGAATTTTCGGCCCATCAAATTCCAAAAGGATGATGTCCGAGGGTCAAAGGTTTTATTCATGATCATCCAAGAGCAAATAAAATAAATGTGTGAAAATAAAATGAGTGGACTATAACCAAGGACAAAAGGAGAAATTTCATTTCATTTGGCAAAAAGCAAGATAATGATAATACCATGGAAGCATAATCAAAAGCATAATTTTAAACAAGCAAAAAGGTGAAATAACAAGTGCATTGTTTTTGAAGAAATGATTAACATCAAAGCATGATTCATTTTTCAAGGACAATCCCTCGATTTACCAAAACCTCCTCCCGAAAAGTGCACAATCGGTAGCCCAATTTTGTGTGGCCTCTTGAGGAATCAAGGAAACTCCACCTTGTCTCTATATCATCATCGACCTTTCCTTAAATGATCCACCACCATCCCTATTGAGCATGATCAACAATTTCTTCCTCCACACCATCATTCCAACGACGCTTTTATGTTCCCGAAAGGGTTTCTATTGACGCTCGCCCTTGTCATTCTTTTCTTTTCGTAACTATGTCCCCTGCATCCACCATGTCTTGAATTCTATGCTTCAAGGCCCAACAATTAATCGTCGAATGACCCGGCTTCCTAATGGTAAGCTGCAGATGGCATGGGATCATACCCCAGGGTCCCTGGGATACAGCTTAGAGGACAAGTCAATTTTCCCAGCCTTCAACCTGCTCATACAACTGGTCAATGGGGCCCAGATCGGTGAAAGTCCCAAAGGTTTTCTGATTTTGCATTTCATTAGCGGAAAAGAATTTTGAGCAGGATTGTGTGGAGAGGTCTAGAGCATAGTTTTGACGGCATGGGAGATAGGTTGGGAAGTTGAAAACAAAGGTCGGGGTCCAAATGAATAGGGCGGCTGGGCAAGCAGATAAATGTGATGGTAGGGATAAGGTAAGTATGAGCTTGAATTGGTGGGGTGGCTCCGAGTTCTGGGCCTAAAAGGTGGGTCCTGATCCCACACAAAAGCAGTTTCTCCTTCATTCTTTCTAAACGGAAGCTTCCTCCCACTGCCATTTTGCCCTTGCAATGTTTCCAATTGCTGTTTCAGGGCGGTCACATTGACAATTTTGCCAGCTTTAACAAACTCATCATATTCCTCCAACTTATTGACAATTGTAGCAAAAGAACTCCCACCATTCAAAAAATCTCTTCAAAATAATGGTCATGTGTCTTGATGAAAGTACGAACAATCTCTTCTTCTGTCATGGGAGGCTCAACTTTAGCAGCCAACTTTCTCCATCGCTTGGCATATGACTTGTGATCTTCTGAGGGTCTTCTTTTGATTCCTTCCAATGTTGTTCGTGTCGGTGCCAACTCACAATTGTATTCGTACTGTTTCACAAAAGCAGTTGACAAATCCAACCAAGTTTTGATCTCTTGAGATTTCAGGTTTGAGTACCAATCCAAAGCATCTCCTTCTAGGCTCTCGGGGAACAGACGCATAGGCAAGTTCTCATCATCCACTGGCTTACCAAGCTTGTTGGCAAACATTTTAAGGCGCCTTAGGATTCCCTGTACCATCATACTTGCTGAACTTGGGGGTCTTGAAACCCATAGGTAGCTGGATGTCAGGAAATAGGCACAGATCATCGTAATCCAATCCACCATGTCGGTTCAGACCTTGGTTCTTCCTTATGAATTCATCAAATTTATCCAATCTTTTTAGCAAATCTTTGTCGACTGGCGCAACAAGGTCATCCACCGCCGGTTTTCCTTGGGAAGTCAAATCCCACACAAAAGGTTCCGTGGTATGGTATTGAGGCTCTGGAACATGAGGAGGCATGTTTAGAGTGATCTGGGGTTGAGTATGAGGGTTTGCCTTTTTGGTTGGGCTCTGCAAGACATAGTCAGGGTGAGTGTATGGAAAACCGGTGTTGTGGTGAGAGAAAGCAATCTCATGAAGGTTAGGAATAGGTGGAACAAGGGTGGTTTGAATATTGGTCGAGAAAAGGGTGGTTATTTGTGCTGGGAATGCTAGCAACATATTCATGACCATTCGAGGTACCACCTCCACTATCTGGCCACCAACCTGATCAATTACACGCCTTTATGCTGCCATCTCGGCCATCTCGTTGAACCTTCCCAAGACTTCACTTAACTGAGCTCCCAAGGCAGCAAAATCCGAAATGACCAAAGCATTCCTATCCAGCCTCGGTGCGGAACTCATGCTTACGGGCTGCTTTGAGCTTTTGCTTTTAGAACGGGTAACGATGGGGCTTCTGCGTGAAGCTATTTTTAAAAGTACCTGAATGGGAAAATACACACTTTAGGCGCTTATTCCAAAGGGGATCTGCAGAGATTTATTTGAAAAAAAGGAAAAAGAACGAAGTTAGTGATTGCTTATATAATTCGGATGCATGTCCTATGGGGGAGCCCTTTTATGCCAAGGGTCGGCCTAGCATGAAAAATGCAATCCTCTGGGGTATGCACTATACAATACCTGATGGATCCGATCACCTCACTGATATGTGATTAGTAAAACAATCTAGAGGATTGACCAAAAGAATATGTGATACTTGATGCATCATGAGGACAAAGTCCGAATGGGTTCATTACTTTAATTGATATGTGAAGAGAGGTTAAAGGTTAATTTGGCATGAAAAGGATTATTCTTGAAGGAAATATGGATCTAGCTCAAATAGATTGAACGGGATTGATGGCTTACCCAAAAGTCGACTAGGTTTATTGCTTACCTGTAACTCCACATCTCCATTTTATTTGTAACACACTAGCTCATAAGCCTTCTAAAATCAAGATTTGGCCTTGATAAAAAATCATTATCTCATCAATGAGAAATTATTTGTGCATTTTTTCAAATTAGTGTCCTTGTGCATGGGATTTTACCAACTTTGATAGAATGGCCAAAAAATGATTATCAGAGGTTTATATTTTAGCATGCGAAGGTCACTCCATATCTTTGGATGTCATCACAGAAGGGATCGGACTCTACCTTACCTTGTGCAATACCCCTTTGGATGTTACTGAAAACATAAACATGCAAATCTCATTGGATTATATATCCGAGACACAAGGGTGGTTTATTCCTAACATGGGATTCCCTATGCGGCATTCCCTCTATGGCTTATACATGATGCCAGTTTATTAAAGCAATTAAAGGTGTAAAATGAAACATGGCCTATAGGAGCCCCATTTGAATGCCGGGGTAAGCCTAAAAGTGATATGCCATTACAACTTAAATGCAATAACATAAATTCAAACATGTAATAGCCTATCTAGAAGGATGGCTTGTCTTAAAAGAGTGTCAAGACTCTTATTTTGTAGAGTTTGTGAAATGCAAGAAAAGGGAAGACAACGAAAGGTTAGTTTAATCAACAGATATCACATAACACGTTGGAGCAACAAATTGCACAAAAATAAAGAGGGGTGAAATCCCTCCTCTCGTGTCTAGTGATCCTTAATAGGGTAAGGTAGACTCTCCCCTAGGTAATTCTAACATGGATGCATGAGGTTGAGCTCACTAATGCATCTAGACTCGATAAAGGTTACAGGCTCCCAAACCTTCAGACCAAAAGGCAAAAGGTCATCAATCCAAATGCCTCAAGTCGGTGGTTCGAGTGATCCCCTAGACATTGCTACGTGCACGTCGTGCCACGGCCACATGTCCAAGTGGATCGATCCTAATCCTAATAGGGAAGAGTGGCGTGACAAGCCACTAAAAGTAAAAAAGGTAGGGTCAAAGTAAAATACATATGCACGTATGAAAGTGATTCCCTTTGAGAGGAGGGATTCAAACATCAAACATTTTCGAGGCTCTAGGGTAGATGCATACCCACCCCCAAATGCAAGGCGCGGTACAAGTAAATAAACAATAATTCATTCATCGATGTGTGGGAGGATTGCGGAAAAACCCTAAAAGAGAAAAGAAAAAAGGAATGCAACCTAAAACATCCAAATGTGATATATAAGAAAGTTATGAAAAGAAATAATCAACTAAATCAAGTGCTCTGACCCTCTTAGGAAAATCCCCTGAGTCGCCTAAGTCGTCATACCCATTTTTTTGATGGTATTAAGAAGAGGAAAGAGATTTTGATTTTATTTGTTTTGAAAATGAAAGGGAAAGGGTCATGGGACTATAAAATGCGACGGTTTGGACCCAAAACAAAAAGTCTAGAAAAGGGTTTTTAGAAAAAGTTGGAGTCGCCACTTGGTATGGAGTTTAGGTGTACCAAGTCACCAAAAAGATTTAATTAATGAAAATAAAGAAAACCCTTTTTAGACGACTCCAGGTCTTTGAAAAAACTAGAGAAAAAGGTTCGGGGGTCACAGTTGAAAGAAGGGAAGGCAAAGATTCGATGTTACTCGTCTCTAAGGCACCCTTCTAACCTAGCCAAAGCTAGTTGCAAGATTTAGTTGAGAATTTCCTATTTTCTAACTTTAAAATTTATCACATTTGGATGTTGTCTATATGGATGCAAAACCTAGACCTAATGTTGGATCGAGAGGGGTAAAATGTCTCCTTGAGGTGTGATTGGAATTGATCACATTAGTTGTGTCATCCACTTTTGATCCCTCGAGGAGGTCACGAAAAAATGCAAATGATGAGACTCGAATGAACGGAAAGTAGGATTTTCAAAAAAAAAAAAAAAAAAATGCAATTTTTATAAAGTATCAAGAGAAAAGAAGTTGGATTTTTGAAAGGATCAATTCTAAATGCAAAAAGATCTTAAATTTCCAAAAAGATGCAATTTTTAAGAAAAGTGGCTTTTTAACTTTAAATTGCTAAAATATGAAGAAGAAAGTTGATTTTTTTAAAGAATGAATTTGATAGAGTTTAAAATAATGCACATGTATATCCTAAAGAGGAATAATGCAATATAATGGGTGCGGGGGACTAAGTTCGTGACTTTGAATCTTCCTTTTCATAGAAGGAAATAAAAGCGTGCTAAGGCTAGGAAGCCATACTCGCTCTTTTCCCTAATTCAAAGGGTAATGCCTTAAATGCACTAATCTAATAAGAAG
Organism: Gardenia jasminoides; assembly: GCA_013103745.1. Taxonomy (NCBI): domain Eukaryota; kingdom Viridiplantae; phylum Streptophyta; class Magnoliopsida; order Gentianales; family Rubiaceae; genus Gardenia; species Gardenia jasminoides. The sequence goes on along the minus strand of CM023100.1, from coordinate 27,677,278 downwards.
AAAACTAAATGAGATGTCTCGCATACGGGATGGGGGAATAGTGACATGCAAAATGGGAAAGAAACTCTAAAAGTGGAAAGTGTGTGAAATTTGTATCTAATGCATGAAAGGCGTTTAAGGGTCTAGCATTGGACTAGCCCTCGTCAAAGGGTTCTCACTAACATTGGATTAGTGAGAAATTGAATGGGAAGGCCACAACTAGCGTTGGACTAGTGTGGTGACGTCAATATATTTACACAATAATCATGTCGACATGATAATAAAGCAAATAAACACATAAAACACATAAACACATAACACATAGGCATAATGTCTAGATGCAAGACCCTAGGAAAGCAAGTAAACACATAATCATGCAAGCATGCAAAATAAGCATATAAAAACTAATTATTACATTGGGGGAAACCTAAATACATTCTAAGGGAAGAAATTCGAAATAATAATCTAACTATTACATCTTCTAGAATAAATACACTTTTTGCCAAATTAAACCTATCTATTACAACTTGGCATCCAAGGCCTCCAAATGATTTACTCAAAAATTAAATGACATAAATAAAGACTAGACATGAATAAAAGGCAAAGGAAAACTTAATTTAAAACACATGCAAGATCATGCAAAAACACATAATGAACACATAATAGGGGAAAGAAATTACCATCCCTTGATGTGAGGCCTTAATTGAATCCTTAAGTGATGGGAATGATTATCTAAGACTCAATGTCAACAAAAGGGATCAAGGTACCAATTTAAAGGAAAAATCAATCAAAAATTCAAAGAAAGGGTATCTAAACAGATTCTGCAAGCAAACAGATAATAATAGGAAGTAGAGTAAGATTCTGGAACAAAAGAGCATGAAATATCAACGTAATACAAAAACAGAGGTTACGGACAACGCTTGGAGAACCAAGCAACACATTCCAAGCGTACAGGCAAAAAAATCAAAGATCAGAGGAACGCGGACCGAAACGCGGACTCACCGCAGAACCAACCGCTTCTTCCCATCTTCAAAATATCGGAAGATTGCTTCCAGTTTTTCGACAATATCACAAAACAAAATCCTCAGAGGCAAAGGGATCTATTTAAAGCATCAAATATCAGCATTCAGATCATGTCAAAACAAACTAAAATTGAATAAGGCCAAATCTTAAGCATCAGCATCATCAAATAGGCAAAAGGGGAAGAGAAGAACCCGTGATAGAAACGAGGGATTACGCTGACCGGGCTGCGTAACAATTTCTTCACATCTTCAAATATTCAACCGAAACGCGGATCGTTACGCTGAAGCTTGTCCACGCAAGAGGTCGCGCTTCTTCACAACTTCAAACATTCAGAGGAACGCTGACCGTTACGAACTAGTCCGCGTAAGTGGTCCGCGTTCTTCACATCTTCAAAGCGAAGAACATTTTTCCAGAAATTTCTCGGGAATCACAACAAAGATCATCACGTAAGCATCAAACGCCTAATTTTAAACGTAAAACCAATCTACTAGCCCTACCAAGGCCTTATAAACACAACATGCTCATATAACGGTGATAATCATCATCAAATATCCCAAAATAAAAGAAAACTACTCAAGACCTTGGTTCCACCAAAGGTCCAAAATCGATAATTTTACGATCAAAACAAGAATAAGGTATAAGTATGCTACCGAACCGAAGCTTTGAATTTAAACCGGGAAAGAGGCTGAATTTCCAAGAATAAGCTCCTCAAGTGTCAAACCCTAGCTTTTCTTTTTTCTTTCTTTTCCTTTTTCTCTCTAGTTTCCGTTTTCTCGCTTTTTTCTCTCTCAAAGCTCTCCTAATTCTCTTTTCTCTCAGATTTAACCTTCTTTCTAAACCCTAATCTAGGCTATTTATAGCCACCCAAACCTAGAACTAAGGGTTTTGATGTTCTTGGATGAGGTGAGCTAATCTTGAACGTTAGATCGGTTGTTAGGGTTTAGTGAGTTGGGGAATGTTTAAATAGGTTTCTTATCGCTCAAGCATCAAAATACAATTGAAAAGGTGATCCAAGCTGGAAAAATCCAGCCATTTTTTTTCGCTTCGACTAGTTACGCTGACCCACCGCTGAACTGGTCCGCTTTATGACTTTGACTTTTTTTTTTTTTTTTTTTAAGAAAACCTACAAAAAGAGAAAAATGTATTAGAAAATTCAAAAATAAATAACTAATCATTAATAGATAAAAACATAGGAAAACAAATGAAATAGTCAAAATTTGGTGTCTACACGTGCGATATACCAAAACGAAGCCCTATGAGTCTAGTTTTGAATGCCGCTAATGGCACGATTTGGACTTATGAACTGAAATAATGAGCATTGCTTTTGAACTATTCGCTTCATCGATTTTTGGATTTGCAAAGGTTTTGAACAATTTGTGAAAGTTCCGCTCCATAGTATCTTGTTAATGGTCTATTTTAATTCCCAAAGAAACCAATTAGGTCTCTCAATATGAAATACATTTATTTAAGAAACTAAAGGTTCATGCACATGATAAAAGCTGATCAAAAGTTTAAATCAAGCAATGCTCAAGTTAAGAAGTCACCAAGAACCGGTTCTGTTCTCCTCATTTTTCTTTCTTGTTGCAATATTATTTTTCCATCCAAAATCTAAGTTTTAAGTCATTATAAATTCTTAATCACACACCATGACATGCACGCAACATTAAGTATTCAAACATTACTCAAAACAGTGATATATCAAGCTTTAAGTTCATCAACTTAAAATTCCAGCTTATGGTCAGCGATTCAAGTTCATCAATCATTCATGAAAAGTTGAAAACATGCAAGGCAGTTTTAAATAGACTATCAAGCAGCATTTTTAACACGATTCTTGAATAAAATAAAGTTCAAGATTTTCGATCATGATGACCATTTCCAGCATAGGTGCTCAAGAGCTTCAAGAGTCGAAAGCATCAATATGAGTGATATTATTTTAGCAAAATCAACCAAAATAAGTTTAAAATTTTCAATGCCAAGCCCTTGTATTAAAGTTCAGTTCATCCTCAAGCCAAGAACGAGGAAAACTAGAGTTCAACAGCAGTTTCAAGACCCTTAGTCACGCACAACATCAACTATTAACATACAAAGTTCATTGAGTAGCACAAGTGAATGTTTAACCATTCTCAAGGATCATGCATGCAATAAATAAAATGAAACTATCAATTGGAGGTTTCGGAAGCTTAGAAAGATCAAGAATGAGGCTTCTTATTGGCCAATCAAATTTCCAGCAAGGTTTAAGAGGATGCATGCATAGCATGACAAGATTCAAAGTTATTCATCGCATGTATGAGCATTTCATCCTTCAAGTTGATACGTTTTGGAAAGAAAAACTATTTCTTTGAGCTAAGGGAATATGGAATAAATCATACCCTTCTAGCTTTAGGGGACGAAATCAAGTGGCTATGTTGAGTTGAGCAGCTTCGGTTTTCAGCTGTAAGAAGAAAACAAGTTTAAGAATAGCAACGATTTTCTTAGGCTGCCAATGGAGCTTATGTGAAGCTAACTTTACCTCAAACTTGGGACAAGAAATGGAAGTAGAACAAGGCAGCCTCTTTTCCTTCCAAGTTTCCAGCTTGATCTGCAGCTTGTTTCCAAGAAATAAGCTTCGAACAAGGCTTAGGAAATGGAAGATGTGAGCTGTGGTTGAAGCTTGAGGATAGAAGAAGAAGGGCTTCAGTTGGGAGCTTGAGAGAATGAGAAAAAAATTTACTAGTGATAACTAGTGTGAGAGTGTGAGAATGAGAAAGAATTGGGTGAGTTTTCTGATGAGGTTTCGGACAGCAAAGAAAAGAAGGAAACCTAAAGTTTGCTTGTTCAAATGGACATAGTTTGGCTGAAATAATTGCCAAGTGTTCTAACCCCTTTCATGCATTGGGCATGGTTGAAGGTGGACCATCATTTGCTGCCTAACAAAGCTGAGAATCCCTTGCTTGAACCAAGCATGCTGCCGGTTATGGGGTAGGGAGAAGAGAGCATGCTTGCTGCCAGAAATTTCAGCTTCATCTTGACAAATGGCAGCCAAGGATTAGAAGAGAGAGACGGCTGAATTCTTGCTGGAGTTTTTGGAAGATTTTGCAGGTGATTTTGGAGGGAATCCCTGGTGGTTTGAAGCTGTGAATTTCGATCCAATTGGGCTGGAGTGAAACGGCTCAATGATGATTCAATTTGGTGGTTCATGAAATGGTTCAAGAGTGACAAAACTTCTAAGCTGGAAAATTTTGTTAAAGTCCGAAATTTGGCTTGGATTTAACGTAATCAAATTTCCTCTCTTTTTTTTTTTTCTAAGAAACATCAATCGAATTTAATTGAAGAAGGATGTAGTTAAGTCTAGTATAACTAATGATAGTGAGTCTTTTGCAATTAGTCTAGGGTTTTCATGATGGAATCCTACAATGGTTAAATCGAGAAATTGAGTTGTTCACCAACAAAACTCAATTATGGGATTAGGTTTCTAACCAAGTATTTTATAATTTTCCCAGATGAAAACTAGGGCTTTAGAAATTTTAAGGTACATTTTCAATCAAACAATAATCACACACAGAGTTATTTAACCAAGTATTAAGTTACGATTCTCACGGCCCTTACAATAATAATAAGACATATTAGATCTTATAAACTAATACAGGGTAGTTAAGCCAAATTTATATTCAGTATATTCTATTTCGACATCTAAATATTAATTTACTAAATATTACAAATTGAGTAAACCTTCTATTCTGACTTATTTACCAAACTTTGGAATAATAATTTTTTTTCTCCATCATTTTGGATGGAAATGTATTCTGAGTGGAGAGGTTTTTTATTTTGGACATTCTCACGTACCAAACGAGGGGTTAATATTAAACTAATGATATGGAATATTAAGATAGGATTTATGGGCTTCGTATAATAAGGTATCTTTCTATTTGCTCCCTCCATCCAATTGAAAGTGTCAAGCTTTTCATTTTGGAATATTCTATAATTTTTGTCATTTTTATTGAAATTAAAGTTACTTTTGATCTCTTTTTCCAAATGTTATTCCACTCTTATCTATATTTTATACTAAATTCAAATTTTCAGGAGCAACTTTGGAAACAAATTCATTAACATCACCATCGAACCACTATTGTTAAAAAATTGAATAGTCAAATGTGATAAATAACTTGGGACAGAAGGAGTACTTAGTAAAATATCTAAATGTCTTCAAAATGGCAGAGCATTTTTTTGCCGTTCAATCGGTGTTAGGTTAACACGTGTTATCCAAGTATTGAGCACATTTGTCCATTTAATTCATACACAATTACAGCGGCTAGCAAGACTGAACTTGTCAAGAAAAATAAGCATAAAAAATCATACTCCCTTCGTCCCAATATTAGAGTCGTTTTTTGGAATCCAATTTTCTATGAAAACATAGTAATCATCATGTCTAGATGAGGCGGCAATAGTGAATTTAGGGATAATTTTAGAAACCTCCTTTAAAGTTTCTAATCCTTTCAGTCACCTTCCCTAAGATTTACAAAATTACACAAACCTCCCCTCAAGTTAAGATTTTGTAATACAGTTAATCCAAATAAAAAAAAAGTAACATTAAAAAAATATTTTGAGAAGAGAGATGAAACTTTTATTCCACAAATACCCTTTATCCTTGTGTAAAAGTTGTATTGTAGAGGAATGAAAAATATATTAACAGGTGAAATAAGATTAGTGCAAATAATAAAGAACTAAAAACAAATAATAACTGACTTTTTCTATCAAATTAGATCAATGGTTAGTGCACTGAATTACAATGTCTATTTTTTTCAAATCTGTCATTTTACATATAAGTGCAGAAACTATTACCTTGTCAAGCTACTAGAAAAATCATGAAATTCACCCACATCCTTTAGCACCAAAAACAAATATTGCAAGTGGAATTTCGACAAAACTATGAATACTTTTAGAGAAAAATTTCAAATAAATTACTAGTCGATGTATCGATTTCTGAGAGCAAACAAATATTTGGTATATCAATTAGTATCATTTTGTAATTACAAGTCATTGTTCATCATTAATGAAATCCTCACCAACTATTTTCGTTTATTAATCACTAACAATTAATTAGTACCCTAACTACTTAATTGCCTATATTAATCTTCACTAGGGATAATTTTAGAAACTTCCCCTTAAATGCCTTAACCACTATTACCCCACCTTAAATTTTATTGTTTGAAGTGAAAATGACATATTAATGCTTCTTGTTGCCTTTATATGCAAAATAGTAAAGATCTGAAAAAATAGCCAATGTATTATAGAAAGAGTCATTTGTTACTTATTTTTAATTTTTTATTATTTGCATTCATATTTCCTCACCTTTTATTAATATATTTTTCATTCATTTACAATGCAACTTTTACACAAGCATAAAGGGTATTTGCGAAATAAAGGTTTCATCTCTCTCCTCAAAGTACTTTTTTGATGTTACTTTTTTTATTTGGACTGATTTTGTTACAAAATCTTAATTTCAGGGGAGGTTTGTGTAATTTTATAAATTTCAGGGGAAGTGAGTGAAATTGTCAGAAACATCAATGAAGTTTTTTAAAATTATCCCATGAATTACATATATATCTTTTGAATTCAAAATATTTCTTTATTAAATGTGCATTGGGAATTTAAAAGTTGCTATTTCAAATGGCAGGATTGGAAAGCATTTATTAAATTTGAAAGCGTGACTCTTATTTTGAGACATCGATAACGTGGAAACATGACACTTGACAATGGGGCGAAAGCAATGCATCAATAAAAATTAGATTGAAAATAACCCGATAAAGAGGTATTTGAAGAATCTATGAATCCGTTTCAGATTCCTTATTTTTTAACCTATTTTTGAAAAACTGTATTTTACATCCCAAATATTACAGTAATGCACCAATAAAAAACAATTTCAAAAACACTACTATAAATAAATATTTCAAAAACAACTCATACATACACAAATAAAAAAATTACCCCTTTTTCTTCCACCCTAAACCTACCACCATCCCCACCACACTTCCTCCCCCCTCCGTCCCTCCATCTTTCTCCCCCTTCCCTCCCTCCCTTCCCCTCTCAACAACCCCCCTCCCCTCCCTCCTCTAGATCCGTCTGGTCACCGGTCACGACTAGAAACTAGTGCGCTACCATTGGTCACGATCGACAACCAGATTCGGTCGCCGGTAAGAATTAGATCTAGAGGGGTGGGAGAGAGAGAGAGAGAGATGGGTGGGAGAAAGGGAGAGAGAGGGAGGGGAGGAGGAGGTGGTGGTGGGTGGTGGGGTGGGTTAATTTTTAAAAAATACTCCAAATAAATTTTTAATTTTAAAAATACCTCCAAAATATAATCCCAAAAACACTCTTAAAAATACCCCAAAAATATTTATAGTAATTGTATTTCACATTCTAAATGCTACAATAATATTTTTAAAAAATACCTCCAAAAATAACTAATTCAAAGGGAGCCTATATATCATGACACAAGTTATGCAAGGAATGGTATAGCTGTGCGGGGGGAGACTTCTACTATCGTCATCTCCGGAGGAGACAGCCATCCCATCACACAAACTCAAGACTAGAGGGACTACTTGCAAAATATATCCAGTAAATTGAAGTGGAAATTGTTGAGAGGATAATTCAGCTACAAGAGGCAGAGGTGATTAAGACCCTATTTGATAATCTAATTCAGCATTTAAACTTAATTTGTTTAGATATTAATCATTTAGATGCGTTTGATAATAAAAAATATAACATTTGAATTAATTAAGTGGCACTGAATCTTTTAGACAAAACTTACTCCCAAAAATAAGTGATAAACTTTTCACTTATCACTGAATATGATATACATTTAATGTATTAGATCTAGTATTTAATAATTCAATCACTTAATGAATTCAGACTTTAGATTTCACATTTCAAATTTCAATTTTATCAAACGCACCTGTGATGGTTGAGATAAGACAACAAGAAGCTATATTTTTATATTTCTCCCTATTAAAATTTATTCTTAATTGTGTCACTACATAATCTAACCACTATGAGTATTTGAGTTTAAGGATGTATACATCAGTACGAAGACCCTTCGCACTACTAGTGATAAAGAGCACAGTTAATTTGTGCGTAATTTAGAAAAATCACTTTTTGTATGGAGATATTGGTATAAAATTTTAATAAACACAGAAAATGAAGTTTGATATTTTAAAAGTTTATTAATATATTTGGAAGTTGTAATTTTTGTGGGTAATTATGGGTGAAAGATAGTTGTGCTTATATTAGTTAGAAATATGTGGATAATATGTAATTAAATGGTAAAAATATAATTAAGTGATTGTGAACATAAGGTTGAAAAAATAAAAGGTGACAAAAAAATTTTCATCAAACTAAGTGCACACCTAATGTGTGCGCCAAATAAAATATTTTAAAATAAACAAATAAATCTAGAATCTTGAGTTGATAATACATAGCAAATCAACCACTCAATTTGACACAATATCTGAAGAAGGAACAATGGAAAAAATAAAAAAAGAAAGATGTATCTTACCATTAGTGATGGAAAACTACAATCAACCATGGATTATTGTATGCAACAATAAAAGCATGAAAATCTTATAGCAAGAGAAGTTTTTATTGAAATGAAGGAGATGGATGAAAGCTTTTTTTAAAGGATTAGTAGTTTGTAGTTGTGCACGAGTAGCAACTAAGTCAAGGTAATAAACGAGATGTTTTAATCATTACTTGATATTAGTAGGGGTAGTCACGGTTCCAAAACCACCGGTTCCGGTTCCAAAACCACCGGTTCCGGTTTAAAAACTGATGGTTTCGGTTCTACTGAAAGGTGGAATCTGAACCGACCCTTATAGGGTCGGTTACGGTTACGGTTCTTGAACCTCTGATTCCGGTTCAATTACGGTTTTGATTTCTTCTGGTTCCGATTTCAGTTCTTCTAGTTACATATAAATACTTATATTATAAAATCAATTTTAAGTAAATGTAACAATTAATGTTGAAAAAATTATGAATTTTATTTTACTAACATGTGGGAAGGAAAAATAAAGAATACAAATTTTATGAAAAAATACCTCAACTTATATTGAATGCTTTAAATAAAATAAAAAATACATAATCTAGTTTAATACTTTTATATTGAACGCTTTAAATACCTCAACTTAAGTTTTTGAGAATTTGTCACAGTGACTAGTCAAACTCAAAGTGTCATCAAATGCTAGTTTAATATTTTGATTAGTTTAACTTTAGGACTCTGATTAAATTAGATTTAGACCTAAATTATTTATTGTATTTGGATTTATTAATGAATTTGGATAATAGGTTGTTGGACTAAAACTGAGATTGTTTGATATTGGGTGCTGGTTATTGAAATTGAATTCTAAATTGAATAAAAAAAGCCTAACAACTCAGGATATAAATGCATTTTAGACGGTTTGAACGGGACTTGAACCGCCGGTTCTGGTTTCAGTTCAAATTTTTCGTGAACCTGTTGTAGTTAATACATTTTTAAAATTCAAACAGTTTGATAGTCGTACGATTAACTTTACGGGGTAATTTGTGATTGATGAGGGAGAACGACTACATCAAGAAATTGACAATAACAATGTCTTACTAGCATGTGGCATATGCGTGAAAAATTATAAAGGTAAATCATTTTTTTTCCTTAAATTATCCTAAATTGAATTCTACTTTTTGCTCAATCACAACACGTTACAGGAGCATCACTCTGCACGGTTAGAGCAAGCAAGTTGTATATTAATCACAATTTCGATTCTGCTCGATATATGCATACTTGGTAAGATTCGTGATAATGTAAATAAAGCTACCAATACTATCAACTTGGCAATCTTTAATCCATTTAAATACTTTTTTATAGGTTTCAAAAAGAAAGATGTGCCCAGAAGATGGTATCATGGCTGAGGACTTGCAATTTACCAATATGGCAAGCATTGATAATTTCAAATTCAAAACGTATATGGATATCAGAATTTGCCATACTACATAAGGTAAAATTAAATTTGACCTTTTTTGAATAAATAATACTATACCTATTTATACATCTATGTCAAATAAATTTTAAAATTACATGTTTTTATGTATTTTATTAGGTTGAATACATTTGAGTGACAGCTTACATTGATGACATTGATATAGAAAACGTGTTTTCTAAAATATGTGAGAATTGTGGACATCCAGTTCAATCTCACTATGACAAAATTGTGTGTCTCAACTATAATAACATTGTCAATACAGTTATCAAGTAATCTATATATATATATATATATATATATATATATATATATATTTATTTATTTATTTATTTATTTATTTATTTATTTATATTTATCTAATTGTCTTTAATGCTACTATTATGTGAAGAATTTTCATTATTAGGTATCATGTTGGCATGGAAATTAAAGATTCCAGTGGCAAATTACATGTCAATCTTCTAGATAGGCATGCAGAATTTATATTTGGTCATCCTGCAGCATATTTAAAAGATTTACAAAAAAAGGGTACAAATTTATTACACTTATCATTTTATACGTTCATTATGAAAAATGAGAAGGAAAATATTTACTATTATTTTACTTTTACTCCCCAGGAAAATGGAAATGTGTTGGCGCAAGAGTATATTAATATGCATAAAAACTGTGCATTTTCATTTATGATTCGAGCTCCAAAAAATTCGAAACAATTAATGGAGCCACCATTAGTGACATTTGTATTAAGAGTTGATTGGTGTGAAAAATGCTCCCACCTTCCAAGAAAATTGGCAAATCGATCAAACAACATATGTAAGTGAGGCGACTGATTACGATATTCAATCAGATTTTGCAAATCGCGTGTATTGCTTATTTATTGATATAAGTTTTCTCTTTTATTCCAGAAATTAAACTCTATAAGACAATGTTGAGAAATTATTCACTTTTTTGTCCCTGTCGTATGTGAGTTACGTATGATTTTTGATTATTTATATGCTACTCTTGATATGAATTTTTCAAATAAGATATTCTCTACCATCAATTTATTTACATTCTAGCTTGAATTCACTTTTTAACTAAGTATTAATTTAAACCTTGAATTATATGCATATTAAAACAATTTCTTTTAAAACCCGTGTATAGCACGGGTCTGAAATCTAGTAATAATTATTATATTCTCTTGCATTCATACACTTTTGCAAACAATATTTAGTTTTTTAGAAGTTTGACACCTGAGTTGCATTTTAATTGAGCACTAATTAGATAGGATCCTTTGTAAATTTCACCTTTACTTCCAATCGCCGAAACATTTTATTATATTTGGCCTCCACTATTTTGTAATATTAATTTTTAATGGTTAATGCACATATTCAAAAATACAAAATCAAAGCTATTGACTAGTAGTAATTTAATTGTTAGTCATCGCTGATTTTTCGTTAATTATCCTAAATGTGCCTAAGATTCAAAACTCTAGGGACTAAATTTATAACTAAAACTACATTTCTTCAAAAATATTGGGCCTATGTCCTGTACTGATTTAAATTTCAACTTTTATCTTTATTTTCTTCATATTTGTTGGTTACTGATGATTTAGTTTTTCTGCTCTTGTGATATCATTTTCTAATAAAGTGGATGTGAGTTTGTCACTTAATCATAAATTTTTATCTCCTTTTGCCTAAAAATAGTTCAAGTTCAGAAGTAATAATGCTTAAAAGTCTCCTATCACTATGGACCCCACCCTGAGGGTAAAAGTTAATTGTGCTTATATTGATTGAAAATATATGAACAACATGTAATCAGATGGTAAAAATTTAATGAAGTAATTGTCAGGATAAATTGAAAATTTAGAGATGATGAAAAAAGTTCATTAAGGACTCTCTTTATATATAGATGAATATAGATATTTGTGCAGCATTACATGGTATCGTACCCTTTTTTTTTTCTCCAAAATCATAGATAGCAAGAAATATAGCTGCATGGTTAATTAGTCTTAAGTTATTAAATGAAAGTATAATTTCTCAAATTAATGAATGCTACAAACTATTTAGCCCTAATATAAATTAGATGATCATTTGTCTTTAGTCCTTCCACTTTGGACCCATCCTGCTAGGGCAGCCTTCCCTCCACTACTAATTTGTTCGTGTTTTCCAATATGCTGGTCCGGTCTATGTGTTGACCTGAACGGAACCTTTTTAGTTCCGGTTTCATTTGCTGACCACATGCATATCAGAACCAGCATAGAATTTAGTATCTCCTATTATGTCATCCTTGCAATTCATTCTTCTTTACACCTTCACCAATGGATTGCAACTGCTATACCAAAGGCTGGTGGGAGGCCAAATTGATCTTGTTGACATAATGCTCTAGTGTAATCTAATTGATCTGGATTGCGGGTGTCCTGCCCTCTCTTGGAATAATGGTAGAAAAGGAAAGAAAAATGTTAGGAAGCGCCTGGACAGGGGTTTGGCAGGTCAGAGGTGGAGAATGAGGTTTCAATCAGCCAAAGTAAGACATTTAGTCCGTACCTATTCCGATCACCACCCACTCTTTTTTGAGTTTAGGGGGTTTTCAGGTTAAAGGGAATGGTCCAAGACCTTTCAGATTCCAAATGGCATGGGAGACTCATCCTCAATTCGGTAATGTAATCAAGGAAGCTTGGTTGGAAGAGGGGGGGAATCTTGAAAGCAAATTACAATCCCTATCAAATAGATTACAGCTGTGGAATAGAGAGATTTTTGGAAACATTTTCTAGGAAAAAAAAAAGAAAAAGAAAAAGAAGATGTGCATCTGGTCTGGGAGGGATTCAAAGAGCAATGTGTGTGAAGCCCACAATCTCCTTGCAAAAGTTGGAAAGGAAATGATTAAAGGAGTATAAAATGTTGCTCCAGCAAGAAGAAATGCTTTGGTTTCAAAAGTCTAGAGCTAATTGGATTCAATTGGGTGACAGAAACACGAGATTTTTTCACCCGTCAACGGTTATTCGAAGGAGGAGGAATCAAATTTCATGCCTCAAGGATGAGCAAGGACAGTGGCAAGAGGATCCAGAAGTGGTGTTTCAGTTGCAAAACAATTCCTGAGAATGTGAGTAGTATCCTCATATCGCTTATTCCGAAGGCGGAGTTGCCGAAGATGGTGTCTCAATTCAGATCAATTTCTCTTCTCAGTGTATGTTACAAAGTGGTTACAAAGATAATAGTGGAAAGAATTCGACCCCTAATGACAGATTTAATTGAGCAAAATCAATGTAGCTTTGTTCTGGGAAGACAAGCGAGGGATAATATCATCATTGTGCAGGAAATCCTACATACAATGAGCAAGATGAATGGAAAGAAAGGAGCAATGGGACTGAAAATTGACTGGAGAAGGCCTGTGATAGGATCAGATGTAGCTTTCTTCGTCAAACACTGCAGCAAGGAAGCTTTCCCAATAACTTAATTGATCTAATTATGAATTATGTTGAGGCTAGTTCAATGCAAGCTCTCTGGAACGGGAGCAGTACAGAAGCTTTCAGGCCAAGTCGAGGGTTGCAACAGGGAGACCCTCACTCTCTCCGTACCTCTATGTCCTCTGCATGGATCAACTTGGTCATATGGTCAGAGATGCTGTTAACAAGAAAATCTGGAAACCTGTTAGAGCCTCGAGATCTAGTCCACCTATGGCATACTTGTTCTTTGCGGATGATTTGGTACTTTTTTCGGAGACGAGTGAAAAGCAGGCAGAAATTGTGGCGGAGGTCTTGAAAGATCTTTGTAGAATTTCAAGTCAAAAGGTAAATGTGCAAAAAATCCAAGCTTTATTGTTCTCCAAATGTGTGTTCATCTGTAAGACAGGAAAATAAGGAGTATTTGAAGAATAACTATTACGGAGGACCTTGGTAAATATCTTAGAATGCCCTTGCTACATGGGAGGGTGACAAAACACACATACGGGGAAATTATAGAGAAGGTACATAGAAACATAGAAGGCTGGCAGGTTGGAAGAAAAATAGTTTATCCTTTGCCGGACGATTGACCCTTATAAAATCAGTCATCTCAGCTATCCCTACTTATGCGATGCACACCTCTCTGCTCCCAGCTTCAGTGATTGAAGAAATTGAGAGATCTGCCTGAAATTTTCTATGAGGAAGCACTAGAGAACAATGAAGAATCCACCACTTGAGTTGGAAAACAGTCACACAGCCAAAACAAAGAGGAGACCTGGGAATCCGAAGGTTAAGATTGGCAAATAAAGCCATTCTTGCAAAAACAGGATGAAGAATGACAAAGCATAAAAGAGCTTTATGGGTGCAGGTGTTAACTAACAAGTATGGAGGCCAAGAGGAAGTACTCTTAAAGAAGTGGAGGCGAAGGTCTCATGTCTGGAAAAGCATTTAAGGAAAGCAAAGAAGAGCTTCAGAAAGGATTAAGATGGAGAGTGGGCAATGGAGCTACAATTAATTTCTAGACGGATACTTGGGTTTATGATTTGCCATTGAAGGATATTGCAATAGCTGAAGTTCAGAATACTGAGCTCACCAAAAAAGTTTGCGATTATTGCAATGCAAGTGAAGGCTGGAAAGTTTGAGAACTGGAGAGTTATTTGGGTAGAGATGTAATGGATAAGCTCAGGACTATTCAAGCGTTGACCTTGGAAGATATCCCAAATACAATTGTGTGGAAGTATGAAGCGGATGGAACTTTCACCACAAGCTCAGCCTATGCGATGCAGCTGGAGGGAGAAGCTACTTGTGAAATAGACAAGAACTAGGAAAGGGTGTGAAAGCAGAATGGATGGGGTCGCTGGCAATTCAATATGTGAATGGCCAGACATCACAAACTACTCACGAAGATGGAAAAAAAGAGAAGACCAATGCAGGATTATACCAAATGTCCAATCTGTGGAGCTGGAGATGAAACAATTCTTCATGTGCTTAGAGATTGCGAATGGATAAAATTGCTTTGGGTTCAGCTTGTTCACCCGGACAAGTGGGAGGAATTTAATGTAGGAGCTTAAAAGAATGGATCGACTGGAACCTCAAAGAAGACAGAATTGGAAGGATAAACAAACTACATTGGCAACTCTTACTCCAGGAAATGCTATACTTAGCCTGGTCAGCAAGAAATAACTTCTGTCATACAGGCAACCGGAAGAAACTGGATACAAATGCTCAGGCTATTCGAATGCAGGCAGAGTTTGTGCAGAGACTGATTTCCCAACAGCAACAGCAGTCAGGGAAAGAGGCCTTAATGATTGCCTGGTCTAAACCCCCAAAAGGATGGACAAAGCTAGAGCAATTTCCAAATTTATTATGAAAAAAAAAGTTGTTCTATAAGAGGGATTGTTTGTGAAGCTACGACTTATTGGCTGTATATTAGCTGTATAGATAATATTAGTTGTATAGATAAGTAATTAGTGGGATTGGTTTCTATCTCTAGGGATGTTCCTCAATCATAGGAGGATTTTCTGGTAGCTTTCGTTTAGGATTCTCTTGTGTATATATGGATTGTCCAATGAATAGAAAAGCAGGGATGTTTTTCGAAGTTTCACCCTTTCCCTTTAACATGGTATCAGAGCTACACAAGAAAAAGTAACTCTTTTGACACCAAAGATCCATGGCGTCTTCGAGGGATTCCGGATCAGATGATGGGAAGAAATTCATCTCGCCATTTGCCCTTACGTCAAATGATAATCCAGAAAACCTAATTACTCATACCAAATTGAAAGGTACCAACTATGAAGAGTGGGCGAAAGCAATTCGTATTTCACTTCGAGCGAAGAAGAAAAATGGGTTTATCGATGGTTCAATCAAACAACCCACCAAGGACTCAAGCGAGGCAGAAGATTGGTGGACTATGAATTCCATGATCATTTCATGGATTTTTAATACGATAGAGCCCAGCTGCGTGCCACGATCTCTTACAGAGAAATGGCCAAAGAGTTGTGGGATGATATCCAACAACGGTTTTCTGTACGCAATGGAGCGAGAGTTCATCAATTAAAAATTGAAGTTTCAAAGTGTAAACAAAATGGTGATACCGTTATGGGTTATTACGGTAGAATCAAAAAAGATGCAGGATGATCGAATGATCCGCATCGATGTCGATGTGCACTTGTCGTGGTTGTACATGCAATCTCAACAACGGCTGGAGCAAAGAGGAGAGAGTCCATCAGTTTCTCATGGGACTTGATGAAACTCCTTACAGCACCATTCAGTCCACCGTAATAGCGACTGATCCCCTACCTAACATGTACCGAGTCTACTCGCAGGTGACGGAACAGGAGTAGGTTTGCTCTATGACGCAGAATCTCACTCCGAGAGACAGATCCGTCATTTGCGGTCAAAGGCGAGTTGAAGGATCCGCAATCACGGGAGGAACTTCGGCGAGAGGGCAGACCTATGTTCCCTATTGTCAAAGACGGACACACTATTGACACTTCTGCTCGGTTACAGATTTCTTCTTTGGCGAGGAGCAGATCCGACTGGCCGTGGTAAAGGAAAAAGCGGTCAGTCGTAGGAGTGGTGCGGCAAATACAACACCGCGGCGCAGAACCAGCATCGCCGATGCATGTTCTTGAGATGCAAGGTGAAAGGAGAACCTTAGTGGAAGATTGGTCGACATTGAAATCACTCTTGAACATACACAAATCAAGTCGAGCCATCGCGTTTATGCGGTAAGGCAAATTTCGATGGCTTTTGATCGCCCATCATATGACTGGTGTCATTGAGTCTTTTAGTGAAGTGTGGGAAATTCCTCTTTGCCCTGTGAAGTTGCCTAATGGTGAACAGGTTATGGCTACAAAGGAAGAAAATGTTATTTTGGGATCTTTGCGTCTCAAGAATGTCTTATTTGTGCCTAACTTAGACTGTAATTTGATCTCAGTGTCAAAGTTGGCTCGAGACAAAACTCTTATATTGAAGTTTATTGATTGTCTATGTGTTGTACAGGACCGCACTTCAAGGATGCTGATTGGAGTGGGTGAAACGCGAGAAGGGCTATATGTTATGAGGGAAGTACTTTCTGCTCGAGCAAATAAGGTGAACAATGACGTTAGTGCGGAGCTTTGGCACCAACGACTAGGACACCCCTCCAAGCGAGTTGTGGAATCACTTTCTCCTATGATCGGTGGTATTAAGTTTAAGTCAGATTTAGATCATTGTGATGTCTGTTTGCGAGCAAAACATACTCAAACTCCTTTTGTTTCTATTGAAAATAAGGCTGCTGAAATTTTTGAGTTGATACATTGTGATTTATGGGGTCCATATCATGAAGTATCTCTTTGTGGTTCTAAATATTTTCTCACTATTGTGGATGATTACTCACGTGCTGTTTAGGTTTTCTTGGTAAAAGAGAAGCACGAGGTGCCTAAGATCCTTAAAAATTTTCTGGCTTTCACTGAACGCCAATTTAATAGAAAGGTCAAAATTGTTCGTAGTGACAATGGTAAAGAATTTACATGTTTGACCAGTTACTTGAAAGAACTTGGAATCATTCATCAAATGTCTATGGTGGACACCCCTCAGCAAAATGGGCACGTTGAACGTAAACATAGACATATACTTAATGTGGGAAGGGCGCTTCGTTTTCAATCTTGTTTGCCTATCACTTTTTGGGGTGAATGCATTTTGACTGCAGGTTATTTCATTAATCGAACTCCCACACCACTTCCGGATGGAAAAACACCGTTTGAAGTGTTGTTTGGTAAAGCACCATCTCTTACCAATCTACGGGTCTTCGGTTGTCTCTGCTATGCACACAGTCTTAATCGAGATAGAGATAAATTCACCATTCGAAGTCGTAAATGTGTGTTTGTTGGATACCCTTATGCAAAGAAGGGGTGGAGGTTATATGATTTAGATGGCGTCCTGTTTGAATCACGAGATGTGGTGTTCATTGAGTCCAAGTTTCCTTTCTCTATGGAGACCGTGGATCGGGACATCTCCGATGTAAGTTCAGCTCCACATGCTTTTGGTAATTTTGAAGAGGAAACACACTGGGTCTTGACTTCTACCGATTGCGACGGACACAAGAGCTCTTCTCCCTCGCACACTGAGGGAATGCTTGAGGACACAGATGGGGACGACAATGGGAACCGCAGTGATACTACTGAGTCAGAGGTTGTGCTTGGTCGCGGACAGTGGCAACGATATTCTTCAGTTCAGCTTCGAGATTATGCCACACATACAGCTCATCTCAGCCCGTCACCTACTCATTCATCCTCGGCGGTTTCCACAGGTACACCATATCCTATTTCTCACTATGTAACCTGTAATCAATTCTCCTTGTCGCATCGCCGTTTCTTGGGGGCTATAACTACAGGACAGGAGCCTTCCAGTTATTCAGAAGCTGTTCGTTCTCAATGTTGGCGCGATGCAATGAAGGAAGAGATAAAAGCGTTGGAAGCCAATGGTACGTGGACCATTGAAGAGTTGCCTAAGGGGAAGAAGGCATTAGGCAGCAAATGGGTCTATCGCATTAAGTATCACGCAGATGGGTCCATTGAACGTGATAAAGCCCGCTTGGTGGTTTTTGGCAATCATCAAGTCGAAGGAATTGACTACACAGAAACCTTTGCACCGACGGCTAAGATGGTGACAGTTCGCACATTTCTTGCAGTGGCAGCGGCGAAGCACTGGGAGTTACATCAAATGGATGTACACAATGCTTTCCTTCATGGTGAGCTTGACGAAGAAGTATATATGCGATTCCCTCTAGGGTTTGCGGCATCAGGACATAACAAAGTGTGTCGTCTGCGCAAATCCCTCTACGGTTTGTGACAAGCCCCACGGTGTAAGTTTGCCAAGTTAGCAGCGGCCCTTACTCACTACGGTTTTGTCCAGTCTTCTTCAGACTACTCTTTGTTTACTTACCAGCAAGATGCTGTACACTTGTCAATTCTGGTTTATGTCGATGACCTGATGATTGGAGGTAATGATTCGGTGGCTATACAACGTTTCAAACACTACTTAAGTCACTGTTTCCATATTAAGGTTCTTGGTACGCTCAAGTATTTTTTAGGTCTTGAAGTTGCTCAAAATTCTACTGGCATTGTTCTCAGTCAATGCAAATAGGCGTTGGATATTATTTCTGAGACGGGTCTCTTGGGATCCAAGCTAGCTGGCACTCCTATAGAGCAAAATCATCGTCTGGCACTTAATGAGGGTGTCGATATGACATCCCCTGCGCAGTATCGCAGGCTCGTTGGACGTCTTATATATTTGACTATCACGCGTCCCGAATTATCCTATTGTGTTCATATCCTAGCTCAATTCATGCAGCAGCCGAAGGAGGTGCATTGGGAAGCAGTTCTGCGAGTGGTTAGCTATCTGAAGTCCAATCCGGGTCAGGGTATATTGCTCAAATCCTCCTCCGACTTACGCCTAACAGCCTATTGTGATGCTGATTGGGCAAGTTGTCCTATGACACGTAGATCTTTGACCGCATACTTTGTGTTTCTTGGTGATTCTCCGATCTCGTGGAAAACTAAGAAGCAACCAACGGTCTCTCGTTCATCTGCAGAAGCCGAGTACCGCGCATTAGCCGTCACTACATGTGAGTTGAACTTTAGCCTCTTTTTTTTTTTGTGAGATTAATACAATTTAATTTACTATGCAGGTTTTAATGCAATTGGACACAGAGAATTGGAGTCAAATAGAGTTTTTGCCAGGGATGAGAGCTATGACATTAGTTTTGCATTTACATAATAGATATTGGAATCCTATTTTGTACTTTTACTAGGTGGTTATTTTGTATTGAAGGGTATGTACAGGATGGAATTTTTTATGGGGAGTTCGATTTCTGCTATTTTTTTAAAGGAAGCAAACAAAAGATAATTTAGCTTCATTTTTTTTGCTTTAATTTTTTATTTTTAGGACAAATATGTGATTATCTGAAACAATTAAGTTAAAGTTTATGAACAAAATTATCAATTCATCTTCATTTTCTCATTCTATTTTTATTGCATGTGAATACAAGAAACATCTTAATGATTTCAGTTCTAAATAAAATATAAAAACATAACTGTAAAGATTTTGGTTCATGCTTATATAACTTTTCATATTTAATATTTGAATTTAAATAATTAAACATTTTTGTGCAATCTTGAAAATATCCCATGCGCTGTATTCTCCTAGTTTTACCAATCATTTAATATCATAAAAATTCATTATAAAAATTCACTTAATACCCACACTCAAAAGTAAAACAAAAACAGCCTGATTAGTTATAAAAAAAAAAAATTACACAAAGAGAGAATCAAAGTCCATTTCAAAAATGGGAAGTGCTAGACACATTTTGTAAATGAGAAGTTAGGCACCTCGCATTTCACAAATGCAAGTTTAGACCTCACAACTATCAAATAGAAAGTCTAATTTTTTTTTTTTTTTGTAATTCAGAAATTTCAATAAGTTTGTCAAATGCGAGCTTACTAAGTTTGCATTTGACAAACGCAAAGACCGCGTAGCAAATTCTACACTTAAACAGTCCCTTTGTAATAAAAATTTAAATTTCATCACAAACTTGAAAATTTATCGACAAAGCTAAATGTGGATAGTGAAGCACGCGACAGCCCAAGGAGAGCTGGAGCAGGATGCTTGCTTAAAGATGATCATGGAAGATGGATTAAAGGTTCTTCTATAAGCCTTGGAACAACTAGCAACATTACGGCGGAGCTATGAGTAACATGGTTCGGTCTTAAGATGGCCTCGGAAACGGGGTACAGGAAGCAAATCCTTGAGACGGATTCCAAATTTAGTTTGGAGCCTATTGAAAGAAAGCCGCCAGACAGCCCCCACCTGAGTCTGCTCATTTTGATCCACCTGAGTCCGCTCATTTTGATCACAGAGATGTTGGGGCGCGATTCGAATTGTCAGATGAAACACCAGTGGCATGAAGGAAACTCTTGCGTGGATCACCTTATCAAAATTGAGCCTAGCATTGGATGTTGAGGAGAGGATTTTTATCAAACCGGCAGAAACTTTGAGAAGCCTGTTAGCTTATGACGCAATAAGTGTAGCTAAAGCCAGAATGATGTCCATGTAAAGGGTCTCAAGCCCCCCTCGTAATAAAAAAATTTGTTTTTAACCAAAAAAAAATGTGCAATAATTTATCTAGTTTGTGCTCAAAAAAATAAAAACTTAACTACTTGCTGTGCACTTAGGGTGTGCTTTGTTCACGGACTGGATGAGAGGGATTTACTTATTCTCGAATTACTCATCTTGGGTTGAATCATCCTCGGATGAATAATCTTTTTATCCAGTGTTTGGCTAGCTTTTTGTTGGATAGGATGTTTTAAAAAATAATTGTATCTTGTGTTCAATTGGAAATAGTATGAGATGGAATTACTTATTTATAGACAAAAATACCCTTTTTGCTAGACCCACAACAAGGGGTGTTTGAGTTTTAATAAATACAAACTCGACTTATTAAATGGATTCACAAGTCTCAATTTATATGTCTAACATTTTATGAATTAAATTTGACCAAGAAAATATGATTGTATAATTAATTAATAGAGCCAAAGTAATATAAAAATTTACTCTCATTTTTAGTAAGGGTGAATCAATTTAGAATTTTAGTAGGGCCAAATTAGCCAAAAATTCAATTTATTAATAATAGGACAAATTAGTCCAAAATTGTTTATTTCAATAAAATGGGTAAATTAGTTCAAAATATAAGTTTTTATTAGTATGGGCAAATTTGTCCAAAATTTTAGTTATTTCATTAATATGGACAAATGAGTAAAAAGTCTCATTTTGTTAATGGCATAGGCAAATTAGTCCAAAATTATGATATATCATTAATATGGGTAAATTAGTCCAAAATTTAGTTTTTTATTAATAAAGGCAAATTTGTCAAAATTTTTATTAAATGATTAATAGGGACAAATTAGTTCAAAATTTAGATAATATTATAGAAAATTTTAGATTTATATAGTTGTTTGAATAAAGCATTATTCTATTAATATGGTAAATAAGTGTCGATTATTATCATCCTACCTCTTATCTCAACCCGAGATAACTCATACCACCTCCCCCATGGGATTATTTTATCCCCCATATGGGGGATTAATTCCGTTAGGAGGAATGTGTCATCCCCTATATAAAATACAACCAAACATGAGATGACACAGGATTAGTAATCCAATCCTATATTATCCCATGTACCAAACGGACTGTCATTACTTTACTTTTACCAAAGTTCTTATAGGTACAGATCAAAATGAGAAGATGTAATATTATTTAAATAAGTTGGGATTCAGTTTTAGTAATTTGTATAATTTCAGAACAATAATGTCATATTTAACTATTATTCATGTGGATCCTAAAAACAATTTTGTCTGGATAAGCAAATTTTTTCAAAATTTGTTTTGGCATTTGGAGTGTATAGTAACACTTCAAATACAATTCCACATATAACTCCAAAAACAACTCTAAAAATACATAGCTTCAATTACATCTAAAAATAAATAAAAAACTTTATAGCCTCTTTCTTTTTTCACCCACTACCATCCCCAAGACACCTCCACCCCGTCTCTCCTTCTCTCTTTTTCCTCTCCCTTTTTTCCCCTTTCTTCCTCCCTTCAGCTCATCCTTCTTCCTCTCTCCTCGCCTCTTCTTCCTTCCCTCCCTCCCCCTGCTAGAGCCCCCTCCTAATCCCTCCATTTTCCAGTCAACGACCCTTGTTGCGACCAGATGGTCGCCAAACAGAGTTCCTTAGCAACCAGATCTCACATCTAGTTGCGACCTCCCTCTTGTCACGACCATAAATAGCGCATTTATCTTGAGCGAAATTGGGATTGGAAGTTGGTTTAGTGTCGCGCTTGTCAAGATCATCTATAGGCTTTGGAGAAAAATTGGACACCTGAAAATAGTTTCTAGAACAAGGAGGGAGCCCACATTGTGAAGGCTGAAGTAGTGCTTGTTCTCATTTCCCTCCAAATTGGACTTGGTGAGGGAGTTGGGAAGTGTTCTATACAATCTTCCTCGAGGATGTTTGGCCAGTTTCTCAAATATAATATTACTGAATAGTAGCTTTGTGAAGCAATCCTTGCTCAGAATCAAGGAATCGAAATATGGCATAAAGGAATAGAAAAATTTTTTAGGGTGGTGTCGGGTGCTGATGGTGGGTGCTGGCGGTGTTATTTTTTACTTTTAAAAAATACTCAAAAAGTTTTTAAACTATAAAAATGCTCCAAAATATACATTCTCAAAAATACCTCCAAAAACACTATCAAAAACAACTCCACTATCTACAATAAAAGTTTTTCAAATATAATACTACTGTAAAATTTTTTTAAAATATCATAAAAAATAACTAATTCAAACGGAGCCTCGTGTGTTTTGAATTAGTTTTGAATTAGTTGTTTTTGGGATGTTTTTCAAAAACACAATTGTAGCGATTGAAATATGAAATATAATTACTATAGATGTCTTTAGAGTGTTTTTAAGATTATATTTTGAAGGTATTTTTAAAATTAAAAATTTATTTAGATATTTTTTTAAAAATTAACCCACCCCCACCACACACCACCATCTCCTCCTTCTCCTCCTCCACTTCTCTCTCTCTCTCTCTCTCTCCCCTCGCTCTCCCTCCCCGCACCTCCACCTTCCCTCTCTCTCTCTCTCCCTCACCCTCTCTCTCTCTCTCTCCCTTCTCTCTTTCTCCCTTCTCCTTCCTTCTCCCTTCACCCTCCATAAACCCCAAAACCTGGTGCATGCCTTTGGTTGAAGAAGAAGATTTTATTTTGTATATATAAGTTATTTTTGAAATATTTGTTTGGATTAATTTTTTGAAATTTTTTTTGTTGGTGTATTATTGTAACATTTGAGATGTGAAATACAGCTTTTCAAAAACAAGCTAAAAAATAGGGAATCCAAACGAAAGGACAAGTTTCCGAAAACAGGTCAAAAACTCCAAATCCAAAAGGAGCCTAATCCATATGGAGCCTCTGACTATTGGAGTTGCTGCTGCTTTAGTTTACACACGTTAAAGAAAGATGTCTCCTGCGAATACTCTTAAGTGCTGGTTTCCTTTTATTGAATTGAGCTTTGCTGCAGAACAACTCACAGGTTCACAAAAGTGCTTTGTTATATTGCCAGTTGTTAGAGCAGTAAGTTAAAAGAAAAATGAAATGGTTGCCTGCTTGAGTCTAGTGTCTACTATGCACTAATGGGATCGAAGATGATGAACTTGTGAATTTTGTTTTTTTCTTTTTCAACGCTACAACCGATAAAGAAATCGGTTTCAATTTTTCCAGAGAATAAATATACAGCTCAAGATGGTAATGTTTGGATTGCATCTCGCTTATTATATATAGTTCTATTTGGGGGAAGGTATTAGCGGGACTGCGTTCTGTTTTGTTCTTTGAACCATGCATCGTGAAGGCACGTAAAACCTACCATACACATAAACCTACCTTATATATTTGTGACAAAAAAATGTGAAGACCCAAAATTTCATGAAATTTATTTTCCAATTTTTTACTTTGGATTATCTGCATTCATTGATTTCACGATGAATGACTTGTGTACCTTATTTGTATTGACCTATTTATTGATTTAATGTTTGGAAAAAATGATTTTCTTTAGTCTCGATGATTTTATTAATTGTTGCATGTAGGGGTTAGTAATTAGTATAAGTGAGATTTAATTGGAATAATATGAAGGTGTAAAGAAAAGGAAGTTTATGCAGATTTGAGTAAAACCAATGAGAATTTGACAAGTGGTGCTTTTACACCACTAAATTTTACTTACAAACTTCAAGGCCTTCTTCTTATCTTCTTTTCTTATTTGTAGAGAGGGGGGAGGAGCGAACACTAAAAAGAAAGGGAAACTACAAAACTAGCCATCATCTTGCTTGAATTTGAGGGAAAAAAAGAAAAGAGCCTCCTCAATTACTCCATCAAAACCCTAGCTTAAATTGGGAGGTGAAGCTTGGAGGTTTATTGGTTGTTTCTTCTTGTTTGGAGGAACAAGGAAGGTAATTTCTAAATTATTTCTCTTCTTTAATCTTGCCTTGAGTAAGATGATCTTTTGGTTTGTTGAAAACTTGAGTAACTCTTCAAGTTATGATTATGGAAAGTGATGTTGGTTGGAAGGTGAAGTTGGGTTAAATGTTATGTTTTAAATTCGGATATTCTTGTTGGATATGGGGTTTAGTCTCTGAGTGTTGTGGTTTTTTCCATGAAGTGTGATAAGATCGATTGTGATTTGCTAAAGTGTTGGGAGTTTTGATGGAAGAAATCATTGCATCTGGCCAGCAGGGAAAGAATAATTCAGCTTTGATTTCAATTTTCATGATGACTTTTGGCTAAATTTTGCTCAAAACACATTATACTTGGCGACGTTGGGTGTGTTGCCATTGAAGAATTTTACTGGTTTTAAGGTTTTATCTTGCGCGTTCTTTAAAACTTGGTGGTTTGAATTAAAGTGCAATTTTTTTGATAATAATGCCAAATCAATTCTTGTGAAAAACATGAAGAATTGTAGAGGATTGAGTTAACTTTCTACTGACAGAATTTTAGATCAATCAAAACACCAGCAACGTAATGAAAACCAAAAAACCACAGACTTCCAAAACCTGGCCATTTTTACAAGGAGCTTTACGAACCTTGAGATTTCAATTTTTTGACTGAAAATGCATGAATTGGATCCTGATATCTTCATAAGAAATATAGATCTCTTTCTTATAGACCTATGTCTTAGTTTCAAAAGGTATAAGATTCATCTCAATCCGATAAGTGTTAGCTCTGTTTGCAAAATCAAGAGATGGAAGGCTTGATAGTTTGATGATTATTTTAACAGCCGAATCTTAATGCCTACCAAGTGTTTGATGAAATGTGAACATTATATATATTGTGGCCTTAGGGTTTGAATTTATACTACCATGTGATAAAATGTTTTGTGATACTAGTGGTTATGCACATCAAGTGTTTGATGAAATGTTTGGTATAAAACTTTTGTGATTCTAGAACTTGGTTTAAAATGGAAATATCTATTATAGTGACAGTGAGTGAGCTGTGATTGGTGAGTGTTCTAAAACTGTTTTCAAATCTAAAGTTCCCTTGTTAATTGCATCACATAATGACATATGTATGTGCTTTTATTGTGTACATGATTTGGCGATGGGGTATGTGGGTGGTCTTGTGCTTGACTTACGACTCCAACGATCTCTTTGTTCAATGACTTGCTTGACCAACGGCTCTACTTAATGACTTGATCTCTTGTTCAATGACTTGTTTGAGCGTTGGGTGTTTGAGTACAATGGCTCCACTAGCTCACAAGAGCAAATAAAATCTGTTCATATAATACCTGATCATTGTTTAATAAAGCACGTGAGTTACTTATTTGCCTACTTGTTTTCAATGGACACTTGAACTTCTAACTCACCCCAAAATATTTTATTTTCCATGGGGTTCGAGATGAAGGAAAGTGTAGTGGCTAGATGTGACTAACGGTTATCTCATACCATTTGTAATCTTGGTATTATTTGTACTTTTGGGTATATTTGGACTAGTTGAAATATAATTATTATTTTGGAGATCTTGAATTAATTAGTGGTAGGGTCTATAATCTGTTGAAGAACTATAATGAGTCCCCACATAGTTGGGCAGGCGGTCCACCGAACCCTTTGGTTCGCCTTAGGGGGAGGTGGGGTCCTCACAAAAAACCTACACTTAAACCTACCATATATATTTGCGACAAAAATTCCTACAAATAGTCATTCACATGCTAATTTTATACCTTTTATATTACTCAAACATGAAATAATGATTTTTCATCCTTTACATATTGGATTTTGTGCTAGGAATCATAGAAATAAACGCAGCGAAAATTAAATTTTTTATTCCTTCCAATAGATGGTCCTTTGATTAAATTCATGCAACATAGAGTTAGTTCAAGAAAATTACCTCTATCCACGAGAACTCCCGAACGGTGGATATTTGATGCAGGTATAGCAAATAGATCCGCATGTAACCGACCTGGCGTCCGGTCTCACTAACGATAATCCACGAACCTCTTTTATTTAGAACCTCAAGGTTGAATTAACTTAAACTAGATTGAGTGTCAATTATTGTCCAAGAGACAACCATGAGTCCATTGAGATAACCCTGTACACCATGAAAACTAGGTCACAAGATGAGAAATAAAGTGCAATTTTTCCCTTATTTTTCTTGGACGAATTTTGGAATATTTTCTCTCAAGATTTTCTCAAAATCTCACAAGACAATTGTGTGGATTCATCTTGCTAGCAAAGTTTGGTGAGTATTTACAAACAAATAATTTGTCAAATCCTTATAGAAACTTGAAATCGGTTTCAATATGATTTAGCTTCCTTATTCTCTTGTATTTGAAAGATAAAACTTATTTGCACTATAAGTCTCAAGTTTAATTTGTCTCACAAATTAAACTATAAGTTATAAAACTTATCTATCAAGTCCCTTTAGATTCATTTAATCCAACTAAGGGGTTCTTAATGTGGCGATGGGTTCTCATATCGTTGGTAATAAGTATGAGGTTATAAATTCTTAATAAATAAAACTGATAAATTAAAACTCTTTTTTAATTTGTCATTGATTTCACTAATCAATCAACTCATACTTATAGATCAAGATTGACATCTGAAATGCATCCTGTGCCGAAGTAATGAGAAAAGTCAAGTGGATGAACATTTGTTGAACATTTCTGTATAACTAATATCCTTCGCTTATCTCACATTAATCTTGGAATAAGTTGTGCTTATTCCATTGTGTGATAATGCTCTTTTTTTCTCTTGTACCAAAATATAACTCCAATGAGAAAATTAGAAACACTTTCTAAAACTCTCAGCTTAGTCTTTGAGATTTCCGAGTTATACTTCTACAAATTGGCCAAACAACAGAGATAACTCTCTCTCTTACAGAGGGTGGCAAATTCTTATAAGTTATTCAGCATCTTTCATACTGAAGTATACACCCATTTGTTAATGATGTGAGCATTCCCTTTTATGGGAATTATCATATAACAAAGAAAGTATAACTATCTATATTAAAGATACCATGATAACCTTAAATCTAAGGACCACTTACATAAACGTCACTTAGATATTAATCCTTTGGCACTTAAGGATGTCTCTTGGGATCAATTTAGTAAATTATCCTACCATCAAACAACACGTATACGCAGATTAATACCATACATAGTGGATAAGATCTACTACTTCTCATATAGAAGTGGTAGAATATATGCTAGTCTAACCATATTAAAAATGTCCTTTCTTGTTAATACTATGACTAGAGATATTTAAAAATAAACCTTATTTATAATTGAATGAATCTCACCATCATAACTCCTGTGATTTCATCGATTAGATTTATTCTAACGGTTTTATCACAATTATAAATATAAAGCAATCAATATGATAAAGATGTCATTTATTACATAAATGAGATATATATTAAACCCTAAGTTGATTGACTTTAGAGCATATAAACAATCTCCCACTTGCATAAACCAATCACTCATAAGTCAAAGACCAAATGAGCCAACATGACATATATTTTTCTTTAAAATAAGCTTGGTGAATGGATCCTTCGTTGTAATCCTTGAGAGTACTCCTTAATCTTCACTTTTATTTCCTACTAATGATTTCACCAAATCATATGGTACCACCTTAATAAGTCTTTGGATCTATGAAGAAACCTTGGTTCCTTTGTTAGGACAAATTTCCATTGTAGTCACAACATAAATTGAAACACTTCTAATGGAGGGAATCAATCCAAACTCATATTTGAGCTTGTAGATCCAAATACTTCCTGTTGCCACTTTTCAATTAACAATTGTTAAGGTTTAATTGTCGAAACTTTAGTTGTATTTCACTTGAAACTCTTTCAACACACAATACCAATATTATGAATGTATGCATAATTACTTGTAAATCATCTTAGTAAGATTGTTTACAAACACATTCTCAAACTTCCAACTTTAAACTCTTCATGGACCAAAGGAGACAATGAGTTTAGTATAATGAAAATATTATTCTATACAATATAGATAAAACCCCTTCTTCGATCATTCCATTCTAAACATCTTTAGCATTTTACCTAAGTACTTAAAAAACTCAAGCAATCATACCTATCAACATAGACCCTTATTCTAAAGGAAGATTGCATTCTTTATCATCATAGAAGAAGTTTGGATAACTATACTTATAATTTTGGAGTATAGGTATACCACTTTATCATATGTCAACTATATATGATGCATGAAACTAACAATAACTCCCACTAAATCGTATATAAATACAATGCCATCCATATTTTTGATAAAAATCAAACTCTTTGATTATTTCATCAAAATAGATGATACAACTTTTAGAAACCACATTCTAATCTTATTAAAATGATTTTCCATACTTTACAACCATGATAAGAAGTTTTTCACAATCGAATGACAATCCAAGTCAAAATTAGGAATTTCTAGTCTAACTAGAATTTCCTAATTCGCGTGTTTTGAAAATTTTCTTTTAAATCACTTTAGAATTTCAAATACTATTAGATCACTTTCTTAATTTAATCTCATTAAATTAGAAACTTTCTAAAAGTAATTGAACACCTTCCAAATTTAATCTTATTAAATTGGAATGTATCCAAAGTTGGTTAACTTCTTAATTCTAGTCTCACTAAAATTAAGTAAGTTTCCAAATTTTAATTGAACAACTCCTTGTCCAATTTGAATTTTTAAAATTTCAGAAAATACCTTAATTCTAATCACATAAGAATTATAGGAAATTTCAATAATGGTTTAAAATCAAAAGCGAAAATCAATGACCAATCCTATGTGTCATTAGAAACTAACTTTTCTTCATAATTTCCTTTCCAGAAAATTTCAGCAATAAGTAGCAATCAAAATCATCATTATCTTGATCATCTCGAAAATGAAACAAGTCAAGATCATAGAAATTTCATCAAAATCGTAGCTACAAGACTACAAGAAACAAATTGTGCATCCAACTTTCCTTTCCTTCTCAATTTTTTGACTGCGATCAACTTACAAATCAAACAGGAAGAACATATGCATGTAACTTTTATGTGCATGAAACAAGAAAGCAAAAAGCCATCCTGAGACATGATCATGCTTATTACCTCTGATTTCATTCTTCCTTTCTATTTCTTGTTTCCTCCTTTTTTTTTGTTTTGGTGATCACATCACATAAGAAGGCAACAACGGGATTTTGACTTGATTGAAAGCTTTAACATTTTCATGAATTTTTATGCCATGAAAAACAACCCTTTTCAAGAAAATCCATTGGATGAAAAATCATCAAATTTTAAAACCTTTTCAAAAAGTTTAGGCCCTGTTTGGGAGTGAAGTTTTTTGGATGTTGGTATAAAACTCTACTGTAACTTACTGTAGAAGTTGTAGAATATATTTTTGGAAGTGAAGTTTTTTACGTCTTGTGGGGGTGGTATATTAAAAACTTTAGGAGTTTTTTAAGGATTCTTGCAAATAACGTAGGAAATAAATAAGTTTTATACAAACTTGTCAAAAATTTGCATTAAAACTTTGGAAGTTTTTAAAGGATTCCTGTAGTTAAAGCAGGAAACAAACAAGTTTTATACAAACTGGTAAAAAACTTGAGGTACCAAACAAGGCCTTAGTTTTTCATCAAAACTATAATTTTTAAAACTCTTGAATCACATATAATCAAATCTAATTTGATATACATGACAACTAAAAAAACAAGTTACATGGTTTAATCAAAATTGGCTCTAATACACTGTTAGGAATCATAAAGATAAACGCAGCAAAAATTTAAATTTTTTATTCCTTCCAATAGATTGTCCTCTGATTAAATCTATGTAACATAGAGTTAATTCAAGACGATTACCTCTATCCACGAAGAGCTCCTTGAACTTGGTGGAGATTTGACACAGAGGATAGCAAAGAGATTCACGTAGCCGTATACGTGTCTGGTCTCTAACAGTGATCCACATGAACCTCCTTAACTAGAACCTCCAAAGTCGAATTAGTTTAAACTAGATTAGTGCTAACTATTGCCAAGACAACCACATGCAAGTCTATTGAGATAACCCTAATTTTTCACCATGAAAAACTTGTCCCAAGATGAGAAATGAGAGATGCAATTTTTCCCTTATTTTCTTGGACGATTTTTGGGTATTTTTTTCTCTCAAGATTTTTCTCAAAAATCTCACAAGACAATTTGTGTGATGATTCATCTTGCAAACAAAAGATTAGTGAGTATTTATACACAAATAAGTTGTCAAATCCTTATGGAAATCTGAAATCAATTTCCAATAAGATTTAGCTTCCTTAGGGAAAAAAATACACTTTTCATCCCCAAATTTTAGTTCGATGATCAATTTGAATCCCCAAAGTTTTAGCGAGGTACATTTCATCTCCAAAGTATCTTTTGGCCAATGTAGGACAATTACAGAAGTGTGTGTAAATTTGACTGGGAGAGCTACGTGAGCAGCGCATACTCCGTTAACCCGGTCTGCCTAACACAAAAGCGAGGGTCAAATGACATTATTATACTTACAGCCAGCAAAAAGGTGAAACCCAGTCTCATAACAAGTCACCACCTTCTCTTCTTCTCCGTGTAGCTAGGAAGATTTTAGCCACCCTAAGGCTCTAAATGGGTCCTTCGATAGCAAGGAAATTGGAGGCCACGAAACAGCGGCATGGAGAGGAAGGCAGCCGAGGGCAATATGCAGTGAAAAAA